>JAWQEG010000819.1:12500-17500 GCA_033782935.1 Petrolisthes cinctipes | reverse complement strand
CAACTGCAACACCTTCAAATGTCATCAACACGAACGATTCAGACACAGTAGCTAACAAGTGTTATCTAAAACATTGGCACATAAGGTTCACATCGAGCTTTCCACTCTCCCTTTGTACATAATGATAAAGAAAATGACAGGCTGCCCTGGGAATACTAATCCCCAATCCCTGTAATATTCACTCACCAGAGTTCACTGCTCTAGGAATATGCACGATTCACAGCTGAAGTAACCAGTAAAAGAAAATTAGAAAATTTGTAGCAGCAAAATATATTTTCGTTCCAATCACTAAAATCTTGAACTTGTGCAACGGTGCCAGGTTGCTGTGAAGTGTGACGTTGGTCTGGAGGAAGTCTGGCACCGGCCAGGCCCTGTCCACAGTGGGACGGGGTGGCACAGGGGGTGGGTAGTACAGTACACAACCCCCGTCGTCACACTGTCCCACACCACATTGTAGTCACGCTCACTCCAGCAGTCACGCTTCGTTTCACATTGCATATATGTTGTATTTGCATATGTTATTGTTGAGTGCATAGGAGGAGTGTGTCACCAATTCAGTTTGTCCACTGCTCTGTGACCAACCTAGCCCTTATGGGTCATGCCTCTCAGATCACTAGAAAGAACTCCATAAAACAGCACTCCCTGAGTTGGAAGAGGCAATCATGTATACACGATTAAGTTGAGGGTCACAAAAGAGACGAGAGAGCACTGGAGACACGAGTGGGGAATAGAGTGACCCCGAACACAACACACGAGTAATCTACAGGTCCTCCTACAGACACAACACTATTAAGAGTTTCATTCAGAAGCCGTAAAAAGACAATCAGCTCACACTGGGCAGCCATTACACATTCTAGAAAGACTGTTGCACAAAGAAGAGCCCTCACATATTAAAAAAATGAGAGAACAGGGAAGACTATGCTTGTCGCTGAGAGAAGGGAAGGAAGAGGAACCACGAATAATTATAAGAGTATTACCCATAGAATATAAAAAAGCATAACTCTCATTACGAGTTAAATCCATATCACGGTTATCAGAACCTTTGAGTTATCAGCTGAATTGAGCTTATAGATTATGAAACTGTGTATTAAAATCACAAACGCCCACAGTAAATGACAGTACCTAAAAATAATTGAGTAAAAATGATCATGAGAACATTTGGCCTTCATTGAGGTATACCCCAGTCGTTGTAACACACTTGAAGAAGGATTATACTTGATGGTGGTATATATGTCTTGGTTTGCCTCCACACCCGGTAGACTAACAAAGGCCTGTCATCGTTGGTACAGTACTAGGAACAGTGGGCAAAGGGAGGAGGGAAGGGGGCGTTGTCTACACTGTGTGGGGGTGAGGGCGAGGGTCAGTAGTACTGGTAGTGGTAAGATGGAGGCGGGGAGGCATGACCGTGGTGACGAGGGTAAGGTGACGATGGGTACTGGGAGTATGGGGAGGAAGATCTGTCCTTGCTCACCTGTGATGTGGGGGTCAGAGGGGGGCCTGGGGTGCCTGGTTGGAGGGGCATGGCTCCCCCCGTCACAAACAGCTCACCGTGAGTATGTGTGGTAAAGGAAGGGGACAAGTCTGGCCTGGGGATTGGGGACATCTGCCGCGAGGTGAAGAGTGGGGAGTGGGGGGCGGGGGCCACAATGCGACTGATTGGGGGTAATGGTGGGTTATGGGAGGGTGAGAGGGGAGGGCTACCAACACCACTTCTATCCATACCTAAAGCAACCAGCGGTGACATCTGTCCATGCGGTGACAACTGTGAGTATGGAGGCAGCTGGGTATGTGGAGACAGCTGGTTATGTGGGGACAGTTGGTTGTGTGGGGACAGCTGGGTATGTGGGGACAGCTGGGTACTGGGTGACATCTGGTTCTGTGGGGACAGCTGTGAGTGTGGAGACATTCCACGGGTGGCTGGGTGAATACTGTTGGGTGAGTCAATTCTGTGTAACTCTGGGTCATGACGTGGTAAGGTTAGGTCAAGGGAGTGTCTATCATCAGGGTGAGACTCAGCCACATACACAGTGGTACATACAGAGCCTGGTCTGAGAGCATCACTGGTATAGGTTACAGTACGTCCACCAACACTTAGATCCATGGTATGTGCAGGTACTCGTTCCAATTCATAGAGTTGTGCCCTCGCTGACTGGTGTCCAACCTCACCATGGTATCGCTGCTGAAGGCTGGCCAGGTCAGCAGGTCGTAGGAAGAGGTTAGCCCGGGTCATGTCAACACACTGATCAATGGGTACAGGGGAACGTGTACCGTCCGTCACAAGGTAGGACCGCAGGGCATCTGGGGTGGGGCTGGGGGAGAGGTAGGGTGAGCGGGGGGGCTCGGGGGACCTGAGGGCAGGTAGACCTCGGAAGTCATGTGGCTGGAGCTCCGGCAGTGACAGCTGATCCGTGAGGTGGTCATGACGGGGGTGACAAATGACTTCCTTCACCCATGGGATCAAGACCCATAGAAGCCTCTGAGTCATCCAGATGAGCAGGTAAACAATGTTCATGACTGACTGGTGTTAATTCTGAATGTCGGTAATGTTTGTATGTCATGTCCAGACCAACACTAAGTGATGATGAGAGGGACACTGGTAGACCTTGGGACACTGGTAATTGGTCCAGCACCTGTAGGGTTGGCTCCAAACCACCACTTGAGCTGAGTGGGGTGGGTGGGGCCATGGGGGTGCCAGGATCAACGGGGGTAGCAGGGGTGGGTGGAGGAAGGTCATCAGATTTGACTAGAGTAAGGTTATGTGCATGATCTGAGTGATGGTGTAGGTCATCACCACAACTACTGGGTGGTAATGGGTCCAAGGTAGCATGAAGATTATCATGTAAGTCATGACTTAATTGGTCATGTAAGTCACGACTACCTATGGTCTCATGAACCACCATTACTTCTGGCAGGTCACGTGGGTCATACTCTCGTTCCAGTGTATACTCTAGATGACCTCTCTCATCATCAGCGGCACTTGTGTACTTGATGTGTGTAGCCAAGGCAGCCTCATGGGGGAGTATTTGTTCCATAGAGGTGACAACAGTGGTGGGTGGAAGAGGTGAGTACCGTCCACTGTACCCCAACAAACGATCATGACTACCCACTGGTCCACGTCCATCCATCTTGAGTGTTTGTTCAGCCACATTGAGTGCCGCTTCCACCAACAGGGAGGCGTTAGATTCACGACGATACAACTTCTCCTCTCCGGTAATTTCCTCCTCCTTCCTTCTCTTCTGTATAAGGTCCTCCTCCAACCGGTCATCAAAGTCATACACATCCCTTGGATCTTCACAGTCATAGTCACGGTCCTGCATGTCCAAGGGATCACCAAGCCACTTTCTGGATCCCTTACTGACCAGACGTGTTGCTGTGGTGGTATACTTAGTGACATAACCATGTAGGGTAGCAGCAGGAGGCAGCTTAGCAGCGGCTGCAGCCAGGAGGAGGTCTGTACGTGACGAGGGAGGAGTATCACCAGAACCCAGAGGTGCCAATGAACCATCTTCACTGTGGGAGGAACTGTCAGGTATTATAGACTGAGCCGAGGTGGTGGCTGGTGATGACTGCTCTTGGTTCATGTTGGTAGAGTTGTTGTTATTGTTGGTGTTGGGATGGTTGGGTACTTTGCCTCTCCCAGGGTCATTCACCAAACCTCCAGAGTAAGAGTCAAACGTGTATGGGATGCAGCGTTCTATGGTTGGCATACTGTCCCCTGTGTAGCCATGAACCTTCTTGTAATGGAACTGCAGGCACTGCTTGGTGGTGAAGGCCGCGTTGCAGCTCGTCTCAATACACCTAAAAACAAATATATAAAGATTAGTTTTGGCTTCACTGCAGTCATATAAATTTTACACACCCGAGTAACCTGACAATAAAATTAATATACAGTATAATGATTTGTTTAGGGTTCACTGCAGTGACAACAAATATACAATAATTAATATTGGGTTCATTGCAGTAACATGAATTAATTACACCTAAAACCAAATATATAATGACGAGTTTTGGGTTGCCTGCAGTAATATGAATTTAGTACACCTGACAATAAAATTAATATACAATAATTAGTTTTGGGTTGCCTGCAGTGACATGAATATATTATAAGGATGGTTTTACATTTGTCAGACTGTATAATTATGTTTGGTCCTCAACCACACATTTCATAATCAACAAGCAGTTCATTATCCACAACAACTACATCTTACACACATCTGAATAATGACCATAAATATATACATTACTTACTCAGCCAACACCATTACAAAGGTTACTAACAGATTACAGTACTAAAATGTTGAGCAGCTTTCCTTCAAACTATTTGTACACATATACTTAATTCCACAACCCCCCCCCCCCCCGATACAACAACAACAACACCACCACCACCACCAACAACAACAACAACCAGGGGGTGCTGATGGTATAGCGGTTAGCACACTCGCCTGGCATGCGAGAGATCCCGGGTTCAATTCCTGGGTCAGTGGAATTGTTGGACAATTTTCCCAGCCCCCAATGTCCCTGTTCACCCAGCAGTAAATAGGTACCTGGCTGTAAGAGCAAGGATAACATGCTACCTTATAAGCTGGGGGAAGACGTGTTGATGGCTAGAAGAAGATGTGTTGATGTAAAAACTACCCAGCACACTTCTCAACTACCCAGCACACACTGGTGAGGGAAGATGTGTTGGTGCAAATTACCCAGCACACTTCTCAACTACCCAGCACACACTGGAAAGGGAAGATGTGTTAATGTAAACTACCCAGCACACATCTCAACTACTCAGCAACACACTGGTGAGGGCTGGTTCTATCCAGAAATAAGGAATCTGGCATCCTCTACCACACCCTGGCCTGTTCTATCTGTCTCCTTACTATCTCTCATTCCTTCTGGGTATGAGATCGCCCGATTGGGTGGAACAACAAGGAAGACTACAGACGGTTGGAATGTTGGCCCAGGGATACATTCCCGTGAGCCAGCAGTCCCCTCGTCTGCTGCCT
>JAWQEG010000819.1:0-7500 GCA_033782935.1 Petrolisthes cinctipes | reverse complement strand
AATTTACTGATCGACTGACTGACTAATTTACTGATTGATTGACTGACTGACTGACTGATTAACTGACTCACTAATTTACTGATCGACTGACTGACTAATTTACTGATTGATTGACTGACTGACTGACTGATTAACTGACTCACTAATTTACTGATCGACTGACTGACTAATTTACTGATTGATTGACTGACTGACTGACTGATTAACTGACTCACTAATTTACTGATCGACTGACTGACTAATTTACTGATTGATTGACTGACTGACTGACTGATTAACTGACTCACTAATTTACTGATCGACTGACTGACTAATTTACTGATTGATTGACTGACTGACTGACTGATTAACTGACTCACTAATTTACTGATCGACTGACTGACTAATTTACTGATTGATTGACTGACTGACTGACTGATTAACTGACTCACTAATTTACTGATCGACTGACTGACTAATTTACTGATTGATTGACTGACTGACTGACTGATTAACTGACTCACTAATTTACTGATCGACTGACTGACTAATTTACTGATTGATTGACTGACTGACTGACTGATTAACTGACTCACTAATTTACTGATCGACTGACTGACTAATTTACTGATTGATTGACTGACTGACTGACTGATTAACTGACTCACTAATTTACTGATCGACTGACTGACTAATTTACTGATTGATTGACTGACTGACTGACCGACTGATTAACTGACTCACTAATTTACTGATCGACTGACTGACTAATTTACTGATTGATTGACTGACTGACTGACTGATTAACTGACTCACTAATTTACTGATCGACTGACTGACTAATTTACTGATTGATTGACTGACTGACTGACTGATTAACTGACTCACTAATTTACTGATCGACTGACTGACTAATTTACTGATTGATTGACTGACTGACTGACTGATTAACTGACTCACTAATTTACTGATCGACTGACTGACTAATTTACTGATTGATTGACTGACTGATTAACTGACTCACTAATTTACTGATCGACTGACTGACTAATTTACTGATTGATTGACTGACTGACTGACTGATTAACTGACTCACTAATTTACTGATCGACTGACTGACTAATTTACTGATTGATTGACTGACTGACTGACTGATTAACTGACTCACTAATTTACTGATCGACTGACTGACTAATTTACTGATTGATTGACTGACTGACTGACTGATTAACTGACTCACTAATTTACTGATCGACTGACTGACTAATTTACTGATTGATTGACTGACTGACTGACTGATTAACTGACTCACTAATTTACTGATCGACTGACTGACTAATTTACTGATTGATTGACTGACTGACTGACTGATTAACTGACTCACTAATTTACTGATCGACTGACTGACTAATTTACTGATTGATTGACTGACTGACTGACTGATTAACTGACTCACTAATTTACTGATCGACTGACTGACTAATTTACTGATTGATTGACTGACTGACTGACTGATTAACTGACTCACTAATTTACTGATCGACTGACTGACTAATTTACTGATTGATTGACTGACTGACTGACTGATTAACTGACTCACTAATTTACTGATCGACTGACTGACTAATTTACTGATTGATTGACTGACTGACTGACTGATTAACTGACTCACTAATTTACTGATCGACTGACTGACTAATTTACTGATTGATTGACTGACTGACTGACTGATTAACTGACTCACTAATTTACTGATCGACTGACTGACTAATTTACTGATTGATTGACTGACTGACTGACTGATTAACTGACTCACTAATTTACTGATCGACTGACTGACTAATTTACTGATTGATTGACTGACTGACTGACTGATTAACTGACTCACTAATTTACTGATCGACTGACTGACTAATTTACTGATTGATTGACTGACTGACTGACCGACTGATTAACTGACTCACTAATTTACTGATCGACTGACTGACTAATTTACTGATTGATTGACTGACTGACTGACTGATTAACTGACTCACTAATTTACTGATCGACTGACTGACTAATTTACTGATTGATTGACTGACTGACTGACTGATTAACTGACTCACTAATTTACTGATCGACTGACTGACTAATTTACTGATTGATTGACTGACTGACTGACTGATTAACTGACTCACTAATTTACTGATCGACTGACTGACTAATTTACTGATTGATTGACTGACTGACTGACTGATTAACTGACTCACTAATTTACTGATCGACTGACTGACTAATTTACTGATTGATTGACTGACTGACTGACTGATTAACTGACTCACTAATTTACTGATCGACTGACTGACTAATTTACTGATTGATTGACTGACTGACTGACTGATTAACTGACTCACTAATTTACTGATCGACTGACTGACTAATTTACTGATTGATTGACTGACTGACTGACTGATTAACTGACTCACTAATTTACTGATCGACTGACTGACTAATTTACTGATTGATTGACTGACTGACTGACTGATTAACTGACTCACTAATTTACTGATCGACTGACTGACTAATTTACTGATTGATTGACTGACTGACTGACTGATTAACTGACTCACTAATTTACTGATCGACTGACTGACTAATTTACTGATTGATTGACTGACTGACTGACTGATTAACTGACTCACTAATTTACTGATCGACTGACTGACTAATTTACTGATTGATTGACTGACTGACTGACTGATTAACTGACTCACTAATTTACTGATCGACTGACTGACTAATTTACTGATTGATTGACTGACTGACTGACTGATTAACTGACTCACTAAGTTACTGATCGACTGACTGACTAATTTACTGATTGATTGACTGACTGACTGACCGACTAATTTACTGATTGATTTACTGATCGACTGACTGACTAATTTACTGATTGATTGACTGACTGACTGACTGATTAACTGACTCACTAATTTACTGATCGACTGACTGACTAATTTACTGATTGATTGACTGACTGACTGATTAACTGACTCACTAATTTACTGATCGACTGACTGACTAATTTACTGATTGATTGACTGACTGATTAACTGACTCACTAATTTACTGATCGACTGACTGACTAATTTACTGATTGATTGACTGACTGACTGACTGATTAACTGACTCACTAATTTACTGATCGACTGACTGACTAATTTACTGATTGATTGACTGACTGACTGACTGATTAACTGACTCACTAATTTACTGATCGACTGACTGACTAATTTACTGATTGATTGACTGACTGACTGACTGATTAACTGACTCACTAATTTACTGATCGACTGACTGACTAATTTACTGATTGATTGACTGACTGACTGACTGATTAACTGACTCACTAATTTACTGATCGACTGACTGACTAATTTACTGATTGATTGACTGACTGACTGACTGATTAACTGACTCACTAATTTACTGATCGACTGACTGACTAATTTACTGATTGATTGACTGACTGACTGACTGATTAACTGACTCACTAATTTACTGATCGACTGACTGACTAATTTACTGATTGATTGACTGACTGACTGACTGATTAACTGACTCACTAATTTACTGATCGACTGACTGACTAATTTACTGATTGATTGACTGACTGACTGACTGATTAACTGACTCACTAATTTACTGATCGACTGACTGACTAATTTACTGATTGACTAATTAACTGACTGACTGATTGATTGACTGACTGACTGATTGACTAACTGACTGACTGATTGACTGTGTGTGTGTGTGTGTGTGTGTGTGTGTGTGTGTGTGTGTGTGTGTGTGCGAGAGAGAGAGATACAAGACAATTTATACATGAAAAATAACAATAATAATAATATGCAGTTTATCAAAATATTTCGTGGATTATAAAAAAGAGGAATAAAATACATTAGCCTTAAAGAATCACCATAGGGTAAAAAAAATATCAATCAATCAATTCTTAAAAAGGATGGGTATAGACAGTTTTGGCATTTGTGGAGTTAATGATTCCTCCAAACTATTCCAAGCAAACGACAGACCTCCAATATACTCCTTAAGGGGGTGCGGGTGGTTTTGGGGGGTCTGGGAGGTTTTGGGGAGTGTGGGATTAGGGGGACAGGCTTGGGGGGGGGGGGGTTAGGGGGGTGCGGGAATAGGGGGACAGGCTTTTTACCCCCCTCCCCCAAGCGTCCCCAAACCCCCCCCCCCCAAGCCTGTCCCCCTACTCCCGCACCCCCCAAACCCACCCCCAAGCCTGTCCCCCTATACCCGCACCCCCCAAGCCTGTCCCCATACTCCCGCACCCACTTATTCTGGTGGTGTTTGGAGGAATCAAGATGCTCCAACGTACCAAAAGTTTACTACCCCTTTTATTTAAGCAACATGCATTCCAGTTTGTAATGGGATCTGAAAAAAATATATATACGTACAATAATAATAATAATAATAATAATAATAATAATAATAATAATAATAGTGGATAGCGTTACTTGTGTCCTTCTTACACGAGGCGCTCCCTCTAGAATATAAAAAAGTGTTACATGTAAACAAATGTATTTTTTTTTTCAACGGTACCTCTATACATGTAAACAAATTATATACATGTAAACAAATGTATCTTTTCAACGGTACCTCTATATATGTAAACAAATGCATCTATATACATGTAAATAAATTATACATGTAAACAAATGCATCTCTATACATGTAAACAAAATATACATGTAAACCAATGCATCTATATACATGTAAACAAATGCATCTATATACATGTAAACAAATTATACATGTAAACAAATACATCTATATACATGTAAACAAATTATACATGTAAACAAATTCATCTCTACATATGTAAACAAAT
Source organism: Petrolisthes cinctipes (assembly GCA_033782935.1). Classification (NCBI taxonomy): domain Eukaryota; kingdom Metazoa; phylum Arthropoda; class Malacostraca; order Decapoda; family Porcellanidae; genus Petrolisthes; species Petrolisthes cinctipes. The sequence goes on along the minus strand of JAWQEG010000819.1, from coordinate 2,627 downwards.
TATACATGTAAACAAATGCATCTTTCAACGGTACCTCTATACCATTTATTTACATAGAGTAACCTATAGACATCTTTCCTTAGGGTCGTATTATTTAAACAATTATTATATACTTCTTCCAGGAAAAGCATCTTAGTTTTCCAGAATAACAAGAGAGAAAATGAGTGACAAATAACCCTTACCTCCAAGAAGCATAGGTTTAGAAAAGTTGATATTCTCTTGTGGGTAAATTGGAAGGCTACTGATTACTCCAAACTAATTAATACCACTAAACAGATGATCTTAAGGGGGTGCGGGAATAGGGGGACAGGCTGGGGGAGGGGGGATGCGGGAGTAGGGGACAGGCTTGGGTTTTTTTTGGGGTGGTGCGGAAGTAGGGGGAGGGGGGTTAGGGGGGTGCGGGAATAGGGGACAGGCTTTCTACCCCCCCTCCAAGCCTGTCCCCCTATTCCCGCACCCCCCCCCCCCCAAGCCTGTACCCTACTCCCGCACCCCCCTAAACCCCCCCGAAGCCTTTCCCCCTATTCCCGCACCCCCTTAAGGTCGTCTGTTTCGTGGGGCATTAGTTTGGAGGAATCACAGACCTTCCAATTCACCAACACAAGACTCTTTTCATAATTTAATACTACTACCTTATTTAACTAGTTTCTTTACCACCCTCCCTCCCTCCCTTCCTCCCTATCTTCAGTAATACCATGTGGTAAATCTGGAGCAACTGATTCCTCCAAACTATTCCAAGCAACAACAACAGGCCATCCTTATCAATTTGGTCCTGTTTCCTGACATACTTTGGGAGGAATCAAGGTACTCCAAATTACCAAGTGTATGACTATAATTATTTTATATCCCCTTATAGAATAGGTTACAACATTATTTTATGAGAAAATAATTGTTGTAAATGTCAAGGTAGAGATCTGTGTGTATTGTTCATTTTATTTAGTTATAAATTAAAATATATTGAATAATCTACAAATAATAATAATAATAATAATAATAATAATAATAATAATAATAATAATTCTATAAGTCACGAGCTACACAGAAATATTTCAGTACTTAGGTTGTGAACAAAAAATATGAGATGAAAAATAAAAGATAATTATAAGAAAAATAGTAAAATTATTTTGTTTATTTTTGTAAGTAGGAAAGATTAGATTGGAAATAATAATAATTGGAACACAAGAGTAAGAAAATTATATTATATTTTAGTATTTTGGTTGTGAAGTTAAAGTATAAGATAAATATAAATAGGAAAAGATAGTTATAACAGTAATGGTCAATGGTTTTTTTTCAAGGTATATATTCTTTTAAAAATAATAATTGGAACACAAGAGTAAGAAAATTATATTATATTTTAGCATTTTGGTTGTGAATTAAATATATGAGATGAAACAGAAAAGATAGTTGTTATAACAGTAATGGTCAATGTTGTTGTTGTTGTTGTTTTAAGTGGAAATAATTAATAGGTATATATTCTTTTAAAATAATAATTGGAACAACGGATGAAGACAAGAGTAAAAAACTAACTTTCCCGCGCAGTGGAAAATGTAAACAAATAAATTGGCGGGAAAATAAAAATAATGAACAATGATTTTGGGGTGAGTGTGTGAGAGTGAATGAGTGAGTGAGTGGTGTTGATGTGAGTAATATAAACACTGAGAGAGAGAGAGAGAGAGAGAGAGAGAGAGAGAGAGAGAGAGAGAGAGAGAGAGAGAGAGAGAGAGAGAGAGTAAGTAAATGCAATAATAATTTGACTGAGTGAGTGTGTGTGTGTGTGTGTGTGTATGTGTGTGAAATAAAAATTAGATGGAATGTGTTTTAGAGGGGTAATATCAAACGAGTGAGTGAATGAGTGAGTGAGTGTGTATGTTTGTATATATGTGCGAATGATTGATTGATTGATTGATATTAGGCGCCGCAACAGCGAGGTCACATAGCGCCAGAAAAAGGTGATAGAGAGGTGAGACAGCAAGCAGGAAGGAAATAGAAAGAAAAGAGGGACAGATAAAGAACTAGAAGTTAGTGGCTGGGGCCGAAGGGGCGCCAATATCCTTAAAGTGTTGCCCACATTACCAATGCAAGCAATACCCCACTCCGGGGGTATGTATGTGCGAGTGAATGAAATAATACATAACGAGTTTTGCGTGGTGAGTGAGTGAATGAGTGTGTATGTATGTATGTATGTATGTGTGAGGAAATTGAATAATAATAATATTACATAGTGAATGAATGAGTGCCTGTGTGAGTGAATGAAATAATAATAATAATAATACATAGTTAGTTTTGCGTGGTGTGTGTGTGTGTGAGTGAGTGTGTGTGTATGTATGTATGTGTTTTAACTCACCTGCATGCATTCTCTTCTGGTGTGATCGTAGGTGTTGTGGTTGACAGAACTTCTTGCCACAGTAGTCACAGAGCGGGAAGACTCGGGCAGGGTTCCGACCACAGGAGTACGTCACGTGCATATCCAGCGAATGTAGACGTAGGAAGAACTGCTCACACGTACACACACACACACACACACACACGGAGGCATTGAGAGGTCAGGCATATGTACACACACAAACACACACACAGCACTCACATTCACCGTCCAACCACACACACACACACACACACACACACAC
>JAWQEG010000818.1:12500-188129 GCA_033782935.1 Petrolisthes cinctipes | reverse complement strand
GTGGTGATGGTGATGGTAGTAGTGGTGGTGATGGTAGTAGTAGTGGTGATGGTAGTAGTAGTGGTGATGGTGGTGGTGATGGTAGTGATGGTGATGATGGTAGTAGTGGTAATGATGGTGGTGATGGTAGTAGTGGTGGTGATGGTGGTGGTAGTGGTGATGATGGTAGTAGTGGTGATGGTGGTGGTGATGGTAGTAGTGGTGGTGATGTTGGTAGTGGTGATGATGGTAGTAGTGGTGATGGTAGTGGTGGTGGTGGTAGTGGTAGTAGTGATGGTGGTGGTGGTGATGATGGTAGCGGTGGTTGTGGTGATGGTAGCGGTGGTGGTGGTAGTGGTGGTGATGGTGGTGATGGTATTGGTAAATTTGGTGTTGGAGTAGTGGTGGTGGTAGTGCTAAATTTAATGGTGGTGGTGATAAATTTAATGGTGGTGATACCGTAGTGGTGGCAATTTTTGTGATGGTGATGGCAAATTTGATGATGGTGATGGTGGTAGTGGTAAATTTGGTGATGATGATGATGGTTGTGGTGGTAGTGGTAGTTTGATGATGATGATGATGGTGGTGGTGGTAAATTTGGTGGTGGTGATGGTGGTAGTGGTAATTTGGTGGTGATGGTGGTGGTAAATTTGATGATGGTGATGGTGGTAGTGGTAAATTTGATAATGGAGGTGGTGGTAGTGGTATGTTTGATGATGATGATGATGATGATGATGGTGGTGGTGGTAAATTTGGTATTGGTGGTGGTGGTTGTGATGGTAGTGGTAAATTTGATGATGATGATGATGGTGGTGGTGGTGGTGGTGATGGTAGTAGTAAATTTGATGGTGATGGTGGTGGTGATGGTGATGGTGGTTGTGATGGTAGTGGTAAATTTGATGATGATGATGGTGGTAGTGGTGGTAAATTTGGTGGTGGTGATGGTAGTAGTAGTGGTAAATTTGATGGTGATGGTAGTAGTAGCAGTGGTAAATCTGGTGGTGGTTATAAGGTGATGCCCAAATGTTAAAGAGTGCTTCTATACATCCCACATTATCCACATCCTCCCTCTCTACTAAACCCCCCTCACCCCCTCCCTCCTCCTGATCACCCCCTCTACCCCCCCCCCCTCCAATAAAGAGCCACTCCCGCCTCCATCTCCCGCCTAAACAAAAGGAGGCTTCCACAGGATTCAATATAGACCACCAACTTCTTCCTCACCCCTCTCCCCTCCCTTCTTTCTTCACTTCCTGCTTCCTCCCTCCCTCTCCTTTCTTCCTCACTCTTCTCTCTCTCCTTTCTTCCTCACTCTTCTCTCTCTCTCCTTTCTTCTCACTCTTCTCTCCTCTCCTTTCTTCCTCACTCTTCTCTCCTCTCCTTCCTTCCTCACTCTTCTCTCCCTCTCCTTTCTTCCTCACTTTTCTCTCCCTTTCCTTTCTTCACCTTCCACTTCCTCCCCTTCCTTCCCCTCTCTTCACCTTTGCTTGTTCCCCCTTCCCCCTTTCCTCCCGTCCCTCCTATTCTTTTCCCTCAACCACACACACACACACACACACACACACACAGGGGGGGGGGGACGAGGTGAGTGATGGCTGGTAATATTGATGCCTTTAATAATATCTCGGCCACCTCTAATATATTACAATATCGAGGGTAATCAATCAGAAAAGAAATGTTCATATGAGCTCACCCTTCCTTGTTGTTCTTGTCGAGCCTACACACACACAGAGAGAGAGAGAGAGAGAGAGAGAGAGAGAGAGAGAGAGAGAGAGAGAGAGAGAGAGAGAGAGAGAGACCGATCTAGCTTCTATTTTCTTTCTTTAAATTGATCTTCCTCGTTCTATTCCCTTATTTTCCTTCCTGCCCTTCCTTTAAGCTGAACCTCCTTGTTATATTCACCTCCTCCCGTTCCATAACACTTAATTCTCCCTTAATTCTCTCCCTTCCACCCCACGATCCCATTCCCTCTCAATAATCCCCATCCCTGCTCTTCTTCCACACAACATCCCTTCCTTCTGCCCTTCCCCATCCCCATCTTTCCCTCCCTTCCCTACTCTATCATTCCATCCCTTCCCTTTCTCATCCCACCCCTCTTTCCCCTACTTCATCGTTTCATTCCATCCCTTCCCTTTCTCATCCCACCCCTCTTTCCCCTACTCCATCGTCTCATTCCATCCCTTCCACTTCCCTTCCCTTTCCCACCCAATATCAAGGAACCATTTCTATTCCGCCGGCCTACAGGGTCAAACACAATAAATTCGTCTTATTAGAAAGATTTCAGAGGTCCTGACGGCCAGAGGTACGTGAGCAGGATGCAAGAACAACCAACCAACCAACCAACACGCCCTGCCCTGCCCTGCCTTTCCCTTCCTTCATCCCATATCCAGTTCCATTTTCTACCACCCCTTCCTTCCTTCCATACGTATAGTTCCATCCCCTTTCTCTGTCTGTCTGTCTATCTCTCAACATCCAACCAACACGCCCTTCCCTCCCCTCGTTCTCCCACCTTCCTTCCTTACCTTGTAGTTCCATTCCTTTCTCTGTCTGTCTTCCTTGTCCAACTATCTTTTTCCCTCCTTCCCCCTTTACCTCTCCTCTTCTTCCACCATCACGTAATCCCACTCCCCCCCCCCACCTCCTTACTCCTCACCACAAAAATATCAATCCCACTTTCATTATATACTGCTCTCTACCTTCTCTTATGTCCTTCTTTATCTATCTTCATATATACTTTTCCATATCTGTGTGTGTGTGTGTGTGTGTGTGTGTGTGTGTATGTGTGTGTGTAACATAATTCCTTCTCCTTCCCTACCCCCATCACACTCCATACATATACAACTCCCCCTTACACCCTTATTACCTACCAAATTACTTCCCTATAGCAACTTGCCTTCTGCCCTTCCCTCCTTTCTATTGTCCTCTTTCTTCTACCCTTCCTTCCTTTCCATTACCCTCTTCCTTTCTTTCCATTACCCTCTTCCTTCCTTTCTTCCCTTCCATCACCCTATTCCTTCCTTTCTTCCTTTTCATCGCCCTCTTCTTTCCTGCCTTCCTTCCTTTTCATTGCCCTTTTCCTTCCTTCCTCTCCATCACCAACTTCCTTCCTTCCTTTCTACCATATCTTCCTTCTTTCATTTTTATCACCCTCTTCTTTCCTTGCATCCTTCCTTTTCATTGCCCTCTTCCTTCCTTCCTTCCTATCCATCACAATTTTCCTTCCTTCCTTTGTATCACTACCATATCTTCCTTCTTTCATTTTCATCAACCCTCTTATTTCCCTTCTACTTTATACAAAATAGACAGATAAACAGAGGCCAGCAATCCTTAAAAAAAAAAAAAAAATGTGTAGTTATTATTACCAATGAAATGGAATATAAGAGATGAAAAAATGGACAATATAATATTACATACGATTCCTCTCACCAACACACCAGCAATATTTACACGTGTTTCTCCTCCACGGCTTTGTTTTCTTCCCTCACCAAGACAGCTATGTTTTCTTTCCTATTTTGACCATCTATGTATATATTGGGGATTTATGTAACGTCTTTACTGAAGTTTCTGGAGGGATGAGGAGGAGGAGGAGTAGAGGGAGGGTGAGTAGTGAGGGTGATAGAGGAGAGGGAGGGTGATGGAGGAGGAGAGGGAGGGTGAGTAGTGAGGGTGATGGAGGAGAGGGAGGGTGGGGAGTGAGGGTGCTGGAGAAGGTGAGGGAGGGTGAGTAGTGAGGGTGATGGAGGAGAGGGAGGGTGTGGAGTGAGGGTGATGGAGGAGGAGAGGGAGGGTGAGGAGTGAGGGTGCTGGAGAAAGTGAGGGAGGTGAGAGATAGAGTGATGGAGAAGGTAAGGGAGAGATTAATTAAGAGGGTGATGGAGCAGGTAAGGGAGAGGGTGAGGGAGGAGGTAAGGGAGAGGGTGTGGGAGGAGAAAAGGGAGAGAATTAGCTTATAAATTTCCTCAACACAAGCAAAACAAAGAGAGAGAGAGAGAGAGAGAGAGAGAGAGAGAGAGAGAGAGAGGAGAGAGAGAGAGAGAGAGAGAGAGAGAGAGAGAGAGAGAGAGAGAGAGAGAGAGAGAGAGAGAGAGAGAGAGAGAGAGGCGCCTCACATGATCTCTAATACTGTGTGGAATGGCTGGGGATCATTTTTATCGGTGGTGAGGCGGGGAAATGTAAGGGATGAGGGGTGAGAGAAGCTGGAGGAGTAAAAAAAAAAAAAAAAAAAAAAAAAAAAAAAAAAAAAAAAAAAAAAAAAAAATGAAAGCTAAAGCACAATAGTTCATTTAAATTATAATTATTAAGGTTCGAACAGTTCAATTAATAACAAGCTTCTGTATATGACAAACCAATTCGTGAAAGAAATATATACGGGCATAGTCACTCATATTTTTAACTCATTTTTTAACAGATAAACAGAAGCGAAAGCATAACCAACACAAATTACACTAAACATTTACAAAGCTACAAATGTTTTACCCACAACTTATAAATACTGGAATATAAATGAAGCCAATATATATTTTTTAAACATTTTTACTGAAATAAAATCTGAGTGTTTTTGCCATTTAAAGAAATATTTACTACAGCATCACTTACTTTATTATTATTATTATTAATATTATTACTATAATTATTTACCGTATCATGATTATTATTATCATCACATTAGGCTACTAGGAAACTATTACTCTTACTATTATTATTCTTTTTCTTCTTCTTAATTTTATTCTTATTATTGTTAATAGTCATTATTATTATTATTATTATTATTATTGTCATATAAATTATTATTATTATTATTATAGTAGTCATCAAAGACCCAGTGTGCCTTTTATCCCTGCCTCTCCCTCTTCAGCCTTCACAGTCATTACCCCAAAAAATACCTCAATGAGATTTCTTCATTCAGAGTTTCCTCCACATACTCTTCCCAACCTCCACACACACACACACACTCTTAGTACAGGTAGGCATATATGCATCGTCGGCCTTCCCACATCAATCTATTCCACCTCTTTCCCATAACCTTCCACTCCAATTTATTTTCCACTTATCTATCCACTACTCTTCCCTCCCCCCTTGGCTCCTCCTCCTCCTCCTCCATCCACTACTACTAACCATCTGATAAAAACCCGTGTCCCTTTCCTCCCTAACCACCATCCTTCAATTAGGCAGTCTGGGTGAGACTCGTTCCTCTTCAGCTAGCTAGTGAGCCTCTCTGATGTCGAGGGAGGTGTGTGTGTGTATGTGTGTGTAATGAAAAAGGTGAAAATGGGATAAGAGAGAGAGAGAGAGAGAGAGAGAGAGAGAGAGAGAGAGAGAGTGATGATGATGAGGCTTAGATCGTGGTGATTTTTCTCTCTCTGTGGGTTATTGAGGTAGCTAAGTAGAGAGAGAGAGAGAGAGACTTTGAGAACAATTAAGAGAATGTATAGGAAAGTTTGAGGAAGGGGAGAGAGTAACTGTGCTTGGTGATCTGAATGCTGAAGTGGGTGAGAGAGAGAGAGAGAGAGAGAGAGAGAGAGAGCGAGAGAGAATAATTCTACTTTCATAAATTGTCATTTAAAAATAAAAACATACATAAATACATACATACAATAAAAGTATACGTTGACGAACTGAATTGATGAACAAAAAAAACTAAAAAACTAAAAACAGTATTGATAGTAAGATAAATGAGAGCAGCAGGAGGTGGAACATCGAACCATTTCACTGAAGCAACACACAGAGCGAAAGTATACAGGGGTGGGTGTTAGTAAAAAAAAAAAAAAAAAAAAAAAAAAAAAAAAAAAAAAAAAAAAAAAAAATTGTAGAGATAATAATTATATGAGGTAACGTATGGATAAAAAGATGAGTGCAGACTATAGTGCCTCGGAATGCGGGTGTTTGTGCTTTGTTTTGCAGCACAGTTTGGAAGATTAAATAACAAACTCCCATTTCGCCCACACAGAAGGGACAAATATTACACCGGATTAGAGAAGGAGAAGCAGATCCAACATAAAGAGACACCCTATTCTGCTCCCCGCCCACCCTCCTCCACCAACCCACTCGTAACATTCCTCCTCCCTACCCGCCACCACCCCTACCCTCCTCCCTCGGCAGGTGTGAGGCAGTAATGATCAAAATATTGTGACAAACGTGGCTCCTCCCTGCCAAAGAAAATGGAACGTTCGCCCCTCATGAATACCCATCTCTTTACCGCCAAAATATATAGCCTAGCTTGGAAATAAAGGGAGGGGATAAGAATGGGAAAGAAAGTTAAAATTGTTACTGTACACCTCAAAGGCAAACAAAAATATAAGGCACATTATTAAGTTATATCGTTTGTTACTGCAGAAAAATGAGAAAATCGGACAAGGAACCATTAACGCGTTGCATTAGTTTCAAGTTTAATAGAGTAGGCTACCGGTAATTTTCTTTGTTACGCCTGATTCTAGAATATATGTCGTGTCGGTTTCTGTGGTCGAATATCAACGTGACAACGTCAGAAAATGATTGACTGTATCCTAGTTATTTGTACTCATGGATGATAGGAGGCTTAGTAATTAGTCAGGGTAGGCTATGTGAATTAACGTGACGCACATTAATTTGAGTCAACAGTAAAATTAATGGTTAAGATGTAACATTCACGAACAGATATACATACTATACAATACATCGGTATATAAAGCTAAACCGATACCAGAATGAGTCGGCCTGAATGACATTACGGCGTTGTGAAAAGAAATGGGAAAAGTATGGGAAGGAAGGAAAGGGGAGGAGAGGAGGGATTGGGGAGAGAGGAGGGACCGCGCTGGGTGGACACAGGTGAAGTTCCCAGTCAAGGGGTAGTCAGAAAATACGGTGGTGAGGGAGAGTAAACATTGATGTGTTGTCATAGTCCTAGTGCACACACACACACACAGCCAGGCCACACACACACACAGGGAGATGTGTCAGGGATAGGGTCATGGTCATGACAGACAGTGTGGTGTGACAGCCAGCCATGGATGGTGGGTGATTCATGGAAAAGGTTCGGGTGTGATGCTATAGTAGTACAGCCTGTGCATAGTGTGGCTGTCAAATTATGTAAGAAAATTCGTGGTGTTGACGATAGCGTGAAGCTGGTACGATGACTCCACAGACACACTACAAAGCCATCGTACCGGTACCACGACATCGTCAACACCACGGATATTTTTAATTTCATGTATTGAGAATAAGGCTGAAAGTGTAGTGAGAGAGGTTCCACTGAATGTGTGTAACGACAGTAACGTAAAAGGACGAGATAATAAACATACATGGCAGGTGCTGAGAGGTGCATGATGCAATTGACTACATATAACAAGCTCCAGGGTCACAGTTAAACAATCTAGCAAAGGAATAGTAGGGGAGGCAGCCATAAAGAATGGAGGGCAAGGGAAAGGACTGAACATTGGAATTTCACAAACACTAGCTTCAACAACAGAGGGATCGTTGTTGTTGTTGATGTTCTCCCGGGGCGCATATTACCCAAGTCTGGCGGGCTACAGCTTACTGCTGGGCCAAAATCGCAGCGGTTGGAAGGAGAATAACGTTTGGGTTATAACGATAAAACCAACCATGGGATAATCTTTGAAATAGTTTCATTCTTTCCCAGCTTATTTTACCTATTATGAACATATCCTAACATAACCCAACCTAAACTGGACCTCTAACCTTAACCTAACCAAATCAAGCACGGACATATACCCTTCCAGACTTGGATAATATGCTCCCAGGGCAGAGTGGCCTCCTGCCCCACAGACCCCTGGTACACTCTGGTCGCAGTGAGAAAACAAATTAAAATAAAGGAGGGGCTGGCCCTATATGCCTGGGCTACCGAAGCACATCCCAAGGAAATGGGACCAGAGCTTACTGGACCAGGGAGTCTGGGGCCTCAGACCGCCAGGGAGAGGGGGGGGGGGGAAGGCTTTGATCCCACAGCCAGTGCTGTGGGACCAAGTCCACGTTACCACAAGGGCTACAAGTGGGGCCGTACCTTCCATGAGACCAGTCCTGAAGGGACCATAAGGGGGAGGGAGTTTACACTGCTGCATGCAAAGGGAAATGCACCCCCGTGTGCTGGCGGTCCACACAGCAGTGGAAAAAAAAAAAAAAAAAAAAAGGCCTCCGGTTGCAGTACACCTCACGTGGATTTTTAATCCATGTGGGCAGATCTCGTCAAATCCACTAGAAAGTGACCAGATCCTACAAAAATCTTTATTTTAGCCCTGTGGGGGATAACTAATATTCACAGAGAATAAAGTCAGCCCCACTGGCCCCACAGAGGGATCGTTATGTTACGTACCGTATTATTAAGATATATCGGCTACATCGTCAAAGTAACTTATTACCCACACATGTAAGCTCCAGGGAGAGATGTCGATCATAGCAGAGGGTCCGACATCTTCAAAGGCAAAACGTCCAGGAGGTAGGTAGGCCAGAGTCGTCATCGTAAAGTATATTTATCCATCACAACCATGAGTCAATGACATAATGGCTGCCAAGGCAGAGATGCAAGCACAGCCTGACAGCCACTATCTCTGTAGAATTTTCCCCTAATTCTTACAAAATACGAAAAACTGATACCACACATCAGAACCCAAGTATTCACGCCGATAAAATTAAAAACGGGAGCCCCAATAAGTCACTTTGAACGGTAGAAGAAAAAAAACACAGCTCAATGTCTCGAAACTGGTATGTACTGTACTTCTAAGTTCAACCTTCTAACCAATGGCCATGGGGGACTCGGCAGTGTTGCCAGATGCCCCAGAGTTGCCAACTACAATTTCTTTAAAGGAGCTAAACTGGTCTAAAAAGGCGCTAGAGCGGCTTGATAATAGGTAAGGTGTTAAAAATTTCGCGTTATATTGAATTTTAGAACGTACTATAAGAGCTTGTAATTTTGACAAATTACATGTGCAATTACGCTAAATTTAGCGAGTTTCGCGTTAAATTGGCAACTCTGAGATTCCCCAATCCCCATGGTAAAGGTTATTTTCATATGGTGGGTATCTTTTCTAAAACTAAGCTAACTAAATGGTGTTACACTTTAAATTTCCCAGACTATATTGAGAAATTTAAATTTGAGGATGAAAGATCGCCCTAGGCCTGGAAGGCCCTGTAAAACGAATGGGATAATAGAGGTAGGACAACAAATAGGAGAATTAGTCACCGTAATTACAAACCTGCAAGTGTGGTAATATACCGATAACTTGTGGGAGGGAACTTGGGAAGTCAGTATCCTTCAAAAATTAAGATGGTTGTTGAATTGAAACCCCACTGATTGTTCAACACTTCATATCCGTAACATTCTGGATTTATCAAGGCGATACAAAAACCTGCACTCTCCTACCGTCTTTTGAAAGTATCCATATACAGGAATCATCACCCATATCCCTTTACCGGTGCCCCACAAGCAACTTATCATACTGGGCAAGGCCACATATAGCACTCCTTACCGGGATAGTATAGGGCCATATGCACAGATCAGATTTGTGGATGAAATACTAGAAATCTGAAGTACGGAAGGAAATGCAATAGCAAATTAGCAATACGCAAATGTTCGTCACCATGAGTGAAGGGGTTAAATAAAAATGGAACGTCCCACAATCAACTGTAAAAGAAAAAGGAACTGTATAAAACCACTTTATTTCTCTTTCACATTGTGCTTTCTTGCAGTCACTCGGAATGTAATTACACAGCAGACACTCGTAAAAAGAAAAATAATCGGCCTGATTACATAATTATGCACTCATTCCATTTATGTTCCATCAAATCAAAATACATCATCAATATGAACTGAGTTCGTTCAGTAGGCTAGTCAAGCCATTTATATTTTGCCAAGAACATGTTCTTGTACGAACAATTTCTGTCCAATAATATACCGTATAAGAATATGCACATGACCTTTAGCATTTATGAATGTCCATACAGATTTGTACCCAGTCATCCTGCTAGAAACAGGCATTAAGTCAGCAATTCAACCTTGGAAATGAGGAACAACCATCCTATATAGTACTTAGATGACTTTTTTTTTTATCTTATTCTCATCATTTACTCTGAAAGACAAGTATGACCCACTTTTCTACATAACAAGGAGGGCATCAATATTATAAACTTTGTAGGTCATTATAATTATATCTACTCAATTCTGGTATATCTGGCTGGGAATAAAGTTGCTAAACCAAAGTTCAAATGCTCTTCAGTGCTTCCTATAGCTACAGAAATATTTTTTCTTTAATTTTGCTTCATAAAACTGAATACTACAAAAGCATTAAAGAAAAGGATGGCTACACTAATAATAAAAAAAGAAAGAAAAAAGAGTACTGTATGAGTTTCTTATATCAATTATCTAAACAGTTTGAATTCATTTGTAAAAGATATAATTTCCCCCATATTAATAAATTATACCTTTCAGTCTGTGTATGCATGTCTATGTGTGTATGCTGTATTGTACAACTGAGTACTATATACACCTCCATAGTGTCATGTAACTGTTCCCACCACAATTCACAACACCAGAGCAACTGCCCCACCAATGCCCCAACCACTGATTTATGGGGATGAATCAGTAAAATCAATAAAACCAGACCAAAGGTATGTACAGTATCACCTTATAATGCCAAGGGCCAATAGTTAACAGGAAAAACAAGGAGTCACCAAAAGTACTGGAGAAGAAATAGAAATTCATTCACGAGCAAGGGCAACTGACCTTGTAGCCCATCTCGGGGTACTGAAGGGTGTTACTTTTCCCCATACACATGGCTGGAGAGGAAGAGCCTTGATCTCGTGACCATATGGATGTGCGGAGTGAGGTGTGATTTGATACGTGTTAGAGCATTATCATCTTCAACCACATACATATATTCATGAGATCTCAATTTCTTGTTTATTACAAGGCAGTTTACACTCTCCTCATTTATATAGTCGATTGAGTTTCCATGAGTCTCGTAGAAAAGCATTGCCCTATATTGGAGTAACTTCAAGGCTAGCTAGAGTATTACCTGAAACTTAACATTGCAAAAATTATTTTTATCAGTGTCTTTCTAAACATCCTTAGACTCAAAGTCAACATGTACACATACTTTCAAACACCAAAGTGTATCATAAACATACTAAGTACACACCCGATTCACATAACTTTGCATGCACGCACACAGAACATACATACATGTGGTACAACAGTTCTCACATCACCTAGTTATCACATCTACTACAAAAATGGTGCCCACTGTGTAAAAATTTTTTACATACACCAACATCTACATTTCTCTGTGCTGAGGAGTCCTGCAGTGAAACTTTTTGATGTATGAAACAAAAACCTACACCCACTTCAACAAACAACAATAATTATGCTTAATATCTATTCAATAAACTGCACACAATAAATACATTGCAGCAGCAGCAGACTGTCATCACTCCATACAGTGATAACTAACTATGAGAAGTTATTTTTCCTCTTGCAAAAAGCCTGAAAGTATTCAAAACTGTTTAAAAATATTGACATTATCACACAGAAATAAAGCAAAACCTGACAAGAAGAATCTGTTTTTCATTTGTTTTACTTATTATTGTAAGTAACAAAACTGTTATGAATAAAATTTAGACAATTTCAGTGTACTTATTTTTCAAAGGCAGCATCACACAGGCATTATGTGCCTATGTGATACTCCTTTCTTTATCAATAAAAATTGATACCTTCAAACATGTCTTCTTTTCTCTTTCCTTCTCTTTCCCAACAAAGTTGTCACAGTAGTAGACTCTTTTCTTTAGTAACCTGATAACATGAATTGTTGTATCACGTCATACCCTAACTGTTTTGAAGCATAACAACCAAACTTAAAACCCCACCAAAAACAAATATTATATGGTAATAGTATATCTAAGTAAACTCTTCCCTTCCCTTCCCTCTCTTATATCGCTGTTAACCCTCCCTCCCTCCCTCCTCTTAACAGAAAAAAAAAAAGAACCTATACACATATTTTGGACACTGAACAATAGTAATTAATCATCTTCATTGGATGGTGATGGTGAAGTCCTCGTTCATGGTCACCCCCGGCTTGCGTATGGTGAGACGACTAACTCGGCCACCACTGGCAGGCTCAAAATGGCTTTCTAATGTCTGAGTCCCATGTGCTGTAGATGATTGAATAGAATGGATATTAGAATGTGGTATCCTTCATGTGCAGGTCAAACTCTGCTTATATTATGAACAAACATAATTTAAGAAATGACACTAACAAAGCTGGGACTTGAATCCACTGACACAGCACTGTTCATGCTATATCCAATATTTAAATGGGAAATGGAAGTGGTGCCAGACTATGAGCTCCTAGTGTTTTTCCATTTCCATATTACATCATAAATATATGCAAAGGACAGGATAATGGTAGACTAAAACATGACATAAATCAATGCTATTCACACCACCCAGCAATTAAAAATGTATTACACAATCACATAAAAACAAGTATCATGCACTTTTTATCAACAAAATACTGTTCATTCAAGTAGCTTACCAGAGGATGTGAGTGTAACTTTGGAGGGGCGCTTGGTGCGTCCCAACACAATAACTCTCTCCAGCCATGACCCAGTGTGATACTTACCACGTGGGTCCACCTTTTTAACATTTAGCACACTTCCCTCGTACCACATACCAAGGTACAAGAATTGGCCCTGCAAATTACATAGGCAATGTGAATTTCAGAAAGGAGTTATTAATGTAGAAATGTATAACGATTCTGGAATAAATTTACAATGAGAGGTTTAATATTTGATATATGAACTGAAACTTGAAACTTACAAAATCTGGTGTATAAAATCAAGCTCTTTAAATTTATGATGAATTATGCCTTGGTGAAACTTGGAAATGTGTATCTATAGGCAGTAGGGAGTCAGGCAGCCTTAAGAATTGCAGGATTTAGAGTTTCAATAACATAGCTTTCCTTCTGCTTTAAAGGGGTAATTCACTTTTATTACATTGGAGTGCCATGCTTCTTCCAAAGTATGCCAGAAAACAGGACCATAAGAACAAAAATAATGGTGTTCTGTTGGTTGGAATAGTTTGGAGGAATCAGTTGCTCCAGATTTACCAATATTGCACTTCCCCCCTAAGGTGGTATGATAATGTTGAGTAAATTAGAGTGTAATGATGCCTCCAAACAATGAGATATTACAGGGCAATTGGGTTATATATGTATTTTTTTTATGGATAATGCAACATCAAGGGCAAAGTTACCCAATTGTGGCTGTGCCTGAAATTAAACTTGCCTGGCGGTACTGGAAGGTGTGTTCATCATCAATGTAAAGTGAGCCCTGAGCATTGCCATTAGCATCAGGTGCCACTACCAGGGTGTAGGGGTCATTTCGCATCAACGAGGATGCTCGCCTTACACGCTCCTTCTTTGGAACAATGCTGCCTCCTCGCTGGTACACTGGGATCTAAGTATGGCACTGGATATTAGTAAGCAAATATAAGTATATTATCAGATCATCAACTTATAACATTAAACACAGGAAAATTTTCAACTGCCATTCCTGAAGAGCAACTGACCTTCTCTCTCGGTGCTGAAACAGTACGTGTGGCTGGTCCCTGGTGAAGAGTCAAGTCCAACACATCATACCACACACCAGGAGGGAAGTAAACAGAAGCAGACGTGGCACCTTCCTCAGTCACAGGTCGTACCAGAAGTGACGACCCTATTAAGTGCTCATTGTCCACTCCAAAGCCACCCTCATCCTCAGGGAATGCAACCCACAATGGCCTCAATGGTGGGGCCCCTGAACAATACGAGTTAATACTGTAGACAGTGATAGAGTATAAATGTGTAATCGACAGCTAACTCATTATCAACTTCATCAATACCACATTTCCCTTTTCTCAAAGGGTAGAGGGCTCCAAGGCCAGAGATGAAATTATAAAATTAAACTGACGGTGGAAGGAACAAAAATACCTAACCAAGTGGGTCACAGTTAAAATTGTATTCATATTCTCATAAACCTCCAAGATTCAATGCTGCAGAAATTGACTGAAAATATTTACTTTCCATTAGTTACTAATACCTACACATATGTACTAAATTGAAGGCATACCTGTGAGCTCATTTTCATAGAAAAGTGTGTACCAGAGAGGCAGGTATTGATATCGTTGTCTGATGCTATTGCGGATGATACTTAATGTCTCTGAATCAAACAGCCAAGGTTCCCGCCTCTTGGTGTCCAGGTGGGCATGGGCACGGAAGAAGGGTTGGAAAGCACCAGCCTGGCAGGAATGAAAAAAGTTAAATTCTGGTGAGGTGTGGTGTATAGCAGTGTGTTCTGCATTCCAGTTGGTGAGAAGGGCGACAGTTGACTTAGTGGTTGATATTTTAAGTCTGTGTGGTGAACCAGACATTAAGTGTGTTTAGGTAGGGATGGAGGATGTGAGTGGCTGCATCTGCATTTCTGTGAGTACATGTGAGTGTTATGCCGTCTGTGTAGGAGGCTACGTGTATTTGTGGTGCCTGGGGTGCATGTATAAATTGAAAAGGGTGGGTGATAGAACAGAACCTTGGGGGACACCGTTGGTGAAACTTTTAATGTTAGATAACTGACAAGCAAATGTAACATGGGCTTACCTTCCTCCCAAGAAGCTGGCTAGCCATCTTTTTGTGTTGTATATTTTGTTTGTGAGGTTGTGGGGGGGATGGCATTGAATGCTTTGCAGATGTCCAGGGTGACGAGGAGTAGTTCGGTGAGGGGGTCAATCTGAGTTGATGCCATCATATATTCTTTGTGTGAGGTAAGTTAGAAGAGTGTTTGTTGAGTGTGGTTGTCTAAAACTATGCTGTGAGGATGCGAGGGAAATTTGTGGTGTGATTAGACTAATGATGAGGAACTCAGTAACTTTGGAGGGGGTGCAAAGGAGGGTGATGGGACGGTGAGATGAGGGTAGTGTGGGATCTTTGTTGAGTTTGGGGATAGTGATGATATTTGCGTGCTTCCAGATGTTGGGTATTGTGTTGTGTGAGAAGCTGTAGTTTGCTATGTTAGCAAGTGCTTGTATGCTTTATGGTCCAAGGTGTTTAAGGTGTATGTTACTGATGTTGTCAGGGCCACAGGCAGATGAGTGCTTGAGGTTGTGGATGATGTGCTTTGTCTGACGGTTTGTGAATGGTGCATAGTCTGGGTCAGTGGAGAAATGTCTCTTAAGTCTGATAACTCGTCGGTCTTCAGGGTGAAGGTGGCTGACATGAGAAAAATGCTAGATGAGGGTGTTTGCTTGTTGTTTATAAGAGGGTATTGTGTCTGTTGTTATGATGGCTGCATGTGATTGTGTAGGGATGCTTTTGGACAAAGTGATGCTGCTTAGTGTCTTGTAGAGTTTGCTGGTGTTTGTTTTGTGATCAAGTGAGTTGACAAACCTTTGCCAGTTTCGTGTTTTCTGTTCTTTAATTTTGTTGTTTATTTGTGTAGTTAGTGCTTGTATTTAGTGAACTTTGTGTTGTGTAAGCGGAGTTGGGGATGTGTGTTTAAGTGTGTCTGGTTGTCTGACGAGGTCTTGAATTTCTGTTGTAAAGTTGGGGTTGTGTTTTCTTCTGTTGCCTCTAGGGATGTGTCGTTTGTCTGCATTTTGTATAATGACCCAATCTGTTTTCTTTCATATCAATAAAAAAATCCCTCACCTGGTACCAGCGGGAGAGGAGCAGTGTGTCAGGGTTGCCAAAGAAACCACCAACATCTGCTCCAACATGGGTGATGCCTGTGACTGATAGGGAGAGGAGCATGGGTTCAGTGATGCGCAAATGACCCCAATCAGCAGTGTTATCTCCGGTCCACACGGAGGCCGACCGTTGGGACCCAGAGTAGAAAGATCGGGTCAGGATGAATGGGCGAAGGCGGTTTTCAGAACGACGAAGGTGACCCTCGTAAGTTGACTGGTGCTGTAGGAGTGTGGAACCGGAAGGGGAATTATAAATTGCATTAAAAGAACAATATATCTCATGCAAATAGAATAGAATCACACTTTGCTTCTCAGTTAAGCCACCAAAGATATCTGTCAACATTCATCTTATAAAGAAAAGGTAAATAATGCAAATTTCTAACCAGCCCGACTAGCTTCTACAAGAACACAAAAGAATTCACTCTTAGTATCCCCAACCCTAACTAACACTTACAAATAATAAGCCATAGACATTATGTATCTCCCTGTGCTCTACAGAGAGGCCGGGATGTAGGTTGTCCTTCTGCATGGTCACTTCAGGTCCATTGAACACAGAAGGCTCATTCATGTCATTCCAGGTGAAGGTGTCTAGATTTGATCCCTGGAGGAAAATACAAGGTTTGAGGCTTGTGTAGTGGTACTTTAATTTCTTCTCAAACATTAATTGCTATGAAATTACCTCAATCAAACGTTAATATTATGTATAAAACAGCAATTTTGCCTGCCAGCAATGAACGGTGGGCAGAATGTGCCTTACAAGTAAGAGTTAAGGGTTAGGTATTACGGTATGTTATAGGAAAACAGAACCTAACCACGGTTTATTCCTTTTAATTTTTTAGAGGACCCCAAACTTTGCATAAATTGAGTGGTCAGTATATACATGCCAGAACAGTGAGTGCTGATAAGCATAAATGTATCTGTTGAGAAAGGACTGTGTAAGAGTAGAGTAAATGCTTCATTTGTTTTCATACATGAAGGTGTAAATTTGAGAGGAGCATTAATGGGTGTGAAACGAGAGCTAAACAAGTGTGACCGACCTTGTAGCGATCGAGCATGTAGGTGTCACTGTAGTGGTTGCGAGCCTCAGGGTTAGTCAGGTCAAGATAAGATGATGAGCCCGGCCAACACCAACCTGCAGGATAGGGATAGGTCTTCACTCACCCCAATGCAAATATGGAAAGTAAATAAATGTACAGTATAAAGTAGGCTATGCACCGGGTTTCAAGGTAATATGTTAGTGCACTGAAGGCTACTGAATCCTCTAATTTCTACCACAAAAAGGACCACCTTTACAATCACTCTTTGCATTCACTCTGGTACACCTGCCCTAATTCAGCTACACAGCAGTTGTGATAAGACAGATTCTGAAAGACTGGAGGTTATCAGATAGTAAAGTTCAATTAAATTCTAAAGGAAAATATATACACATAGAGGTTATTAAAGTTTCTTCACATATAGGAGGTATGACTGCATAAACCATACCAAGAAAATAAATTTACTGATTATTCAGTACAATTTCAAATGTAATAAAGTCTCACCATCAAACTCAGTGCCATCTTTGGTGTGCACAAAGAGGTCTCGATCATGGTTCTCCTTGTAGAAAAAGTAGTTTTGATCTCTCTTGATGTGTGGGTCAACAATGGTCACCAGTTTACGGCCTCGAGCAGTAAGATTGGCAGTCATTTCTAGTGGGTGTGGGAATTTATGCTGGTCCCAAGTGAAGTATCTGAAAGACAAAGATAGAGACTGAAGGAGATATCTTTACCATGAAAACAAACAGAGCTATCTGAAAATTTGCATTTCTAAATTTAATTTCCTTTAATTGACAGTCCCTGTGATAGAACACATACCGATACCACCCTCCTCCCAAAACCTGAAAGTACAAGTACCTGGTGTCTCATTACTCTCACTCAGAAATACTGTTGATTGGTCTGACCTTTTGCCATCAGTGTGTTCAATATCCAGCCACAAGACATCCATGGGAATGTCATGAGTATCAAAGTTTTCATTGACCTGCCTCATGTCTTCTTCATCATTGTAGTTCCACCGACACTGATGGTACCCCAGGCTGAATAGCTGCAAGTGGGAGGAACACAATTTTACTTCATACATTGTGGAATATATTGCAGAACCTGCTCACACATCTTACATTGGGTATAGAAAACACACTGACCTATACCATCACTGAGTTAAAGGTGATAGTGAAGTTAATGAGTTGTCCCTCAAATTATCACTAGGGTCTGAGCATATCACTCAGTGAGCTGAAGTTGTAGCTTTTCTTATAACTATTATTTCATCTTTATATCCAGAGTAACACATAAAGAACAAAAGCCACTGCTGGAGGCATAACATAATCTTGATTTAAGGATTAAGATAAAGTATGCTCACTGGTGGAAGGTTATTGAAGCCTGTGAGAGCACCATACTGCCGGAAGACATCAAGGGGTCGTGGTCCCAACATGACAAACAGGTCGATGATCCCAGATTCAGAGAACCAATGGGTTGAGACCTGAGGAGGGTCTGACTCGCCACCGGAGAAGAATCCCGTGATGGAGGAAACAACATTGGAGTCGGGCAGTTTCTGTGGTATACAAAACAGAATCAGTTTTTAAATTTGGAAGACTTAGGTACTCCTTCACAATATTCTACAGGCAGAGTGATCGTATAATCAGGTAATAATTAATGTGCATAATTGACTTCTTAATCCTATACAGTACTTGCCACTTACCTTGATGTCTATCCAAGTTTCTGCTGCATTGTGCCAGAAGATTGCAGAGGTTTGCCGTGAAGTATGAGAAATCATCATGGGCACTGAACCATACAGAGCCATGGGGTTATCCAGCTCATATTCAAACACATCCAAATTGTACAGGCGGTAGGGATCAGTCGACCTGATGTGGTGACAAATCAATATATAGCTACCAAGCTTAGACTACAGACTTGAGCTATTATTGTCTATTGCAGTACAGTATTGAATAAGATACACTTTACCCGACAAAATCAATACATTATACTGTGGAGAGAATCAATAAACTCACGTAGTCTCTTTGAGTGAGAAAGAGTCAGCGTGCTCTGGGATGCCATACACATGATGAGAGTTGACAAAAGAGACATCCAGTCCAACAGAAGAAGGCCCGTGTGGTTTGGAGTCTGAGTGGCCTTTGAAACTCTCTTCCCACAGTCCATCAGTGTCATCCTCAACATCACCAGGAGGAGGCACAACATTTGCATCTTCTTCACCCTCAGGATGCACTTCCCTGTTTTAAATTGAAAGCTTTAAATGTTACAGAATATCATGCTCTACAATAATACTTTTCTCTAAAATGTTACACATAAAAAATCAAGCATATCAAAGATACAATACTATTGAACAAAGTACAGCCGTTTAAAGTAATGGCCCCTTGGGGAGTTGGCGTAGCGAATAGTGATGAAAGTGAACACATCACTCAGTTTTTTATCCTCACCTTTTCACTTATCGGTTAATAATAGAAATATGAAAGGATAAGGGAAGACACACTGTGAGTGAGAGAATATGAGATGGGAGAAAAGGGGATGAAAGTGTATGACAAAGAAAGACACATGTTTTCGTGTGTGTGGGGAAGGGGACCAGGTAATGAAGGAAGAAACATTCCCTTAATTAATAAATCCCTCCCCCCTCTCTCTCTCTCAGGTCGCATTGATTATTGAAGGGATTATTAGGAGACTGTGGGCAGCTGCAGGTTCAACATGGGAGTGTGAATGTGTACTCAAGTATGGTGCATGACTAAGCCACACACACTTGTGTTTTCATGAGTGTGTGTGTGTGTGTGACGCACAAATCATGTATGGAACATAATATGTATGGGAAATGTATGGAACATAATAAAAAATAAGAAAGAAAGATATATGCTATGAAGGGAAAGCGGGAAGGTAGCGAGAAATAAGTCAGGTCTAGGTGTTTGCAGGGCCCTGGGTGTGTTCATATGTATGTCTTGTGTGACAGCAACCACCCACGTAAGAACCTACCTCTCTCTCTCTGATAGTTAGTTGGAACAGACAATATGCATTTCAAAAGTGTGGAGAGAGGACAGGAGCAGAAGAGACTCGGGTGGGGAATGGGGAGGTAAGAGAGAGGAGAGAGATTACGTGCATGAGGAAAGTAAAGGAAGGAAATGCTAGGACAGAAAACAGGTGTAGGAATGGAGGAGAGGGGCTACTCCTTAGGTCTGCTGTGCTTATCATTAAAGATAGGAAAGGAAGGAAGAAAGGAAGGGAGGAAGAAGAGGTGAAGGAAGGAGATGGTAGAATTTCAGTTGCTCTATTTTGACTCACTCACTCTAATTAAACTCTTTTCCTTCTTCCCTTCTTTTTTTTCCGATATTTATCTTTTATCCTTCTATACCTTACTATCTGTCCTCGACATTGATAGAGAGTTAAGTCAAGAAATTAATGAATGAGAGATAACTGGGATAGGAGAAAGACTGAGATTATTAGACAGATAAACAGATGAATAAGAGAGACAAAGAGAGTACACATAGGAAAGGAAGAAATAAAGGAAGGGAGAGAAAAGATAGAGAGAGAGGAGTGAGGTCGAGGTTTGACAGGTCAGAGGAGCGATGTTGTCAGTTCTACACTTACCCACCTAGAGGGTGGAAAGGGAATTATGGTTGCAACTGTACAGTAGTTAAGTGGATATGGAAAATCTATAGACTAGTATAGTAGGTGAGGAAAAGGATGTGTACACTAGTTCTAGAATTTTGGACTCTGCTACATAACTGAGAAAGACTTGAAAAGAGGAAAGGAGATGAAAGTATAAGGTTCCCCTGGATTTGGATACAGCACGAAAGTTCAGACATACACATACAAAACTTGCACATCTCATATACATCCACATTTGTTAGGGGATAAAACATTACAACTACAGATGCTGATGGTGGCTTTCTTTATGCATGTTCTGCAAATGAGGAAGTGGAATATATCTCTACTGTACAGTGTGATCCAACTGAAGACATCATTTACAAAACCATCTTTCACATAACAAAACTAAAAAAATTCAGTGCTTACCCTTGAGGTTTGGTGCGATAGTGTTCAAACTTGAGAAGTCCCCGGGGGTTCAAGCTGATTACAAGGTCATTTCCATTGTACACCTCTGCTTGGAATGGCTTGGAACGCACTACCACCCGACTGGACCCAAACCTCAGGGTGAATCCATCAGCAGATCTATCCACCAATTCAAATCTGAAAGAAAGAGTGCAAGTTTTACATAAAAGCAATGGGATGACAGCAACTATAAAAATGGGAGTCCTAGCTCAGGACAATATTAGACGCCACAACAGTGAGGTCATATAGCGCCAGAAGAAGGTGATAGAGAGATGAGACAGCAAGGAGGAAGGAAAAAGAAGGAAAAGAGGGACAGCTGAAAGAACCGAAAAGGAGTGGCTGGGGCTGAAGGGATGCCAAAATCCTTAAAGTATTGCCCACATCACTACAGGCAATACCCCCCTACGGGGCTAATATAGAGGAAGATTCACTGTCTTCCAACTCTACTACATTTAGGATGTTTCAAAGAGCATGCTGACAATACGAAAGGAATACATGATTATTAAGCTGCAATGAGTCACTTATCAGTGTTGAAGTACTGCCCTATAATGCATTTCCTTGAGTGGATACATAGTTTGAAAAATTCATAAACAGCCATATGCAGAACTCAAGGTACATTTATAATATACAGTACTTTTAATTATGAATATTGTTGAGTGCTCTGATACTCGATATCATCCATGGATTATTTCATTAGTACAAATATATAAACATAAAATATTCTTTTGTTAGCGACATATTGAAAGTGCAGTGCCCCGGTATGAATATCACTGGCTGGTACTTTGCTATAATGTAAACCCTAAGTTAAATGTGTCTAATATATTAGTGTGTGTGAAACTGTGTGCATAACTGAAAACAATAAGCTAACTGCCAAGTACCTTTCACTACCTGCATCATCTCTTGCGGGAGTAGGCTTACGCTTCTTTAGCATTGCCGACATAGTTTTATGGCCAGATTGCTGCCGGCTGAAGGACAAGATAGTTTCAAAATTTCATCATATTCCATAAATAAATTAAAGAAAATAGAACACAAAGTGAAACTGAAAAACTACTGTATTAATAGATATCTCTCTTGGTATATATACCTAAAGAGACTGTTCTAGATCCATAAAGAAATTAACAGCACAGTAGAGAAAACCTACATCACAATTCACACATGCTCCTAACTCATCACTTCTAGCAAATAGACAAAGGGTTAAGTCCAATGCAATACTTTACCACTTGCCTTAAAAGTGTAACAATCACTTGGACTTGCTACTAAAGTACCAGACTCTGTTCTATGTCACAACACCATACATATTGTGGTCATATTCAACTACTGGTATGCATTGTTAGAGGAGAGGTTGAGCATCTATAACAAGTCTGGAATTGGAATAGCTCGATACCATAACTACGATAATGCTTGGCTACAATGGGAAGGAGTTACCATTACACCAACACCGGTCAGCACTGAGTTAATAAAATCAGACTCACCCCTCAGCCAGGGCTCCTCCCACCAGGGCATAGGGTTCTTCAAACCGCTGCCTGATAGGATTTTTCTCATTGATTTTAAGGCGAAGTGTGGCATCCTTCAGGGGGTAGAGTTCCAAAGTGAAGTAGACCCGTGTCCTCTCATTGAGCAAGTCGACTGACACACCCTCTTCTGTTACACTTAAAGTATTTTCCAAAATAACATATGGACTCTCTCCAGGTTTCACTGCACGGTGACGTCTGCAAAAACATGTATAATTGTATGCTCTGTGTTATTCTAATAAATCACAATTTATATCACTGGTGAAAATTGTTTTGCAACCTTACATAATGCTACATGCACTTAGATAATAATAATAATATGGAATGTGAATGAAAGTACAGTACCGTACTGTAACTTACATTAAAACTATAAATACTGTCAGATAGTAATGAAAAGTTCCTAACATACCAAAGTAGTAAACAGAATGGTAAAAAATGTTACCTTTTAATAAAAACTTACCTGCAAAAACTACTCTGTTGACATGATTTGAAGTTATTACGGTCAACGGCACATACCACTGCTACCAGCAATGCAGCCACTGCCAACCTTTAGAAGATATATATTGCTACAGTGCATTTGACAATTTACAGTAATTAAAAGTGTTTTCAAGTACATACAGTATGTAGGTGCTTAAAATACTGTTATCAACCCATAACATAGAACCAACATATTCTAATCTTTTTTAGTGGGTTCCAAACATACTGACTACACAGTACAGTACTAATAACTAAATTTCACTTTGTAAACATGAAACTATCAATGTGATGTAGCAAAAATACGGTAAATATTGAAAGAATTACTGTTATTGCGTACGGTTTTTCTACCTTCATTACCCACTTATTTAGACCATTTTAAGACTATTTTCTTCTATGGCATTTCCTCCACAAATGCCCCATTTCCAAGACAGGGCATATTCAAATAGGGCATTTTAAAATTGGCCTAACCTTACCAAACCTAACCTAGACCGCATCAGACTACCGGGACCTAACCTGGGCAAACTATCGGGAAATAACCGTGGTAAAGTACAGGAAATGACCGGGGCAAAATGCTGGGACCTAGCCGGATCTGGCAACACTGCTACAAAATGGTAATTCTTTCAATAAATACCAAAAATACCAGTACAGTAATCTTATAATAACTTATGAGCTATCAAAGAATTTCACGAACAGTTCATTATCCCAAAGTTGGAATCAAAAGATCATTTGCATTCTGAGGAATATCACAGTTGGACTTCAGGCCATTTGCATCTTCACTATCCATTATGGACCGAGATACTGATGCATGATACAGTAGGTCTATACACAAAGTACCAAGACAGGTTAGTTGTGAAAAATCAGTCACCACACTTCCATTTTCTCTTCTGCCTCACCAAGGACATACATTTACTAGACATCTGATATCTGGTTAACAACCTAATACCAAACTACCTTCCTCATCATGAAAATCCTTGGACCCACGGAGTTAAAACCATCAATCCTTTCAACCTAAAGATGATAAATAATTTTCCTCTAAAGTTAGCTTATACCAATTTATTCTACTCCTGTAGGGAAATTATCAATTGAGGTATAATAAAGTTTCCTAAATGATAGAGGCGCAATAATCTGGTATAACAAAATTAATAGACCCCCCATGATAACAAGGACAATAGCTAAACGTTAAACTAGGGTGATAATGGCCTTACTTTTAGAAATGCATATATATAGAGTCTAGAGAAATTAATATACCACTCGCTTCCATCATGCCCCTTCTCCATCCACCTAACTTTGATATAACAGCCGTATCCGAGCTCATAAAAATTAGTATTCATCAATCTACGTATAATGAAATAGGTACAAAAATTTCAAGTCGCCGGTAGGATGCCTTGAAATACTACTCTTTTGGGTGGATATAGAAGGTTATTTATGTGCTCTTGGCGTTCACAGAATAAAAACAACACATTTACTCTGTTTTTTTATATATACGGGTGTCTGGGTGAGATAGAAATAGGGTTAAATATACAGTTACTGGCGGCTGTATGTTACCTGAACGTCTTGGCCATGTTGGTGTTGTTTTGGACGGTGGTGATTGGTCGAACCAGACCAGTGTTGTCGGGTCCAAATTTCCCCAACCTCAACAATATCAGAATTTCCCTATTTACCTCAACATCAGAATTTTCCTTTTAAGCCCGGGGCACACAGGCGCTTTGTGGTCGCCACTCAACAACCACACGCACTTGTCATGCAGTAACGCCGCTGTAGAGGGGGCGTGAAGGCGAAGAAAACGCACAATGGTAGTGTAACAACAGGGTGTTGTGTTACTATTGGGGTGAACAGACTCCATTGTACACGGTATCAATTTATTGGTATGACTACAAAGGGTTGGTTCTCACACTCGTATATCCTCGACTCAGTAGCAAGGTAGGCGAGGGTTGTGGTTGTAGAAGGCAAGCACCTTGTAGAGAGGGAGACTTGTCTGCCGTGGCCGAAAAGAGAGAGAGAGCTGCTGCAGGGGGTAGCGTGGTGTGCTGGAGCTTGATGAGAGAAGCAGCGGGCGAGGTCGGCGGCAGGAGCAAGAGGTGAGTCCAGGTCGAAGATTAGCTGTAGAGTGGCTGGAGCGTGGCTCGTCGGCGCCTTGTATCTCATTCTGGCCGGCTGTGTGCGCAGGTGTCACGGCGGCCTCCAGTGGCAGGTGAACAGGTTCAAGTTCAAGTTAAAGTTTAGGGTCCCGCAGAGGGCCGCTCAAAGGCATAATATGCGGGGGATTTAGGGATCCAGGGCAGGATTAGGAAGAGGGTTAGGATAAGGGTGGATTGGGTCAGGGACTGTGGGTTGAGGATTAGGATTGGGGAGGTAATGATTGGTGATCCTATTTCTAAACGTGTCAAGAGTGGGGCTATTAACTACGTGAGATGATTCCACTCTTGGATGCTGCGGGGAAAGAATGAGTGCCTAAATATGTCAGTGCTTGTCTGGTATGTATGGTATTTTAAGTTGTGGCTGCCTCTAGTGGATCGTATACTTGTAGGGTGTAGATATGTGTCTTTGTCTATGTCAACTAACTTGTTTGTGATTTTGTATATCATCTGTTGTCTGTGTATCTGTCTTAGTGTTACTAATGGGTCTAGTTTTGTGTCTTGTTTAAGCAAAGTGACTGATGTAGTGTGTCTGTAATCACGTCTGGCCCATCTTGCAGTCTTGTTTTGTATGGATTCTAATTTATTGATATTATTGTAAGTGTGTGGGTCCCAGACGGTGTCGCAATAATCTAAATGTGGCCGAACGAAAGTGTTATATGCAATAATTTTAGTGTCTGTGTTACACCTGCTGAGGTTCCTGCGCAAGAACCCCAGGACCCTACTAGCTTTGGCCCTGATGCTACCTATGTGTGTGTTCCACCTCATGTCCGCTGAGATGTGGACGCCCAAGTATTTGTGGAAAGTGACTGTGTTGAGGTTGGTGTTGTGTAGTTGGTATGTATATGGAATGACATTATGGGCACGGGTAAAACGGATGTGATGGCATTTGTCTGGTCTAAATGTCATCTGCCACTTGACTTCCCAGTCTTCAAGTGCAGTTAGGTCGTCCTGTAGTCGAAGGCAGTCATTCCTATCTTTAATCGGTCTGTAAACTAAGCTATCGTCTGCAAAGAGTCTAGTGGTAGAGGAAAGTGAGAGTGGGAGGTCATTAATTTATGAAAGGAAGAGAAGGGGACCCAGGACAGTGCCCTGGGGTACCCCAGAGGTCACAGAAACAGATGGAGACTGACTACCGTCAAGAACTACACGTTGCTTTCTGGTAGTCAAGAACGTTCTAATCCAGTGAAGAAGTTGTCCCTGTATGCCATAGAATTCTAATTTGTGTAGTAGTCTTTGGTGAGGGACTTTGTCGAAGGCTTTGGCAAAGTCTAATACTATGGCGTCAACCTGTCTAATTTTTGTGTCATTGAGGGACTGCAAGATGTCATGAGTAGTTACCAGTAGCTGCGTCTCACACGAGCGTTTAGGCCGAAAACCGTGTTGATTGTCAGTCAGTATATTTTGTCTATCAAAGTGGTCCATTATGTGTCTATGAATAATGTGTTCTAAAATTTTGCAGGGGACTGAGGTAAGTGAAATAGGTCTATAATTAATGGGAAGGGTTCTGTCTCCGGATTTAAAAATTGGGGTCACATTTGCCAAAAGCCAGTCTTGGGGGAGTTCACCGGTCTGTAAAGTCTGTGAGAATATAACCTGCAGGACAGGGGCAAGAACGCTAGCGTCAGTCCTCAATATCCTGCAGGGTATATTGTCTGGTCCAGTCGCTTTGTGTATGTCTACCTCAGATAAGAGTTTCTCAATTCCTTGGGTGTTATATGAATGGGAGGGATAGGTGGGTGTGATGGTGTTGGCATGTCTGGTAAGTGTTCATGTTCATGGGTAAAAACGGACTGGAATTGTGTGTTAAGGGCGTTGGCTTTGTCTTGTGGGTATGTAACCAAGGAATTGTTGTGTAGTAATGTTGTAATACCGGTCGAGTCTTGTTTGCGTGCTTTAAAAAAGCCGAAGAATTTTTTGTGGTTTTGTGTGTTGTCTGCGAGGACAGGGAAGGGCAAAGTGCTTGGTGTCTGCTACAGTAGACAATAGATTTATTACCAAACAGTTTCGGCGACGACTGTTGCCCTCTTCAGTGGTAAATCGTCAAAGGACAACTCATGCCGTCCATGTGTGGCGACCACAAAGCGCTCGTGTGTCCCGGGCCTTAGCCTCGATAATTCCCTACTAGTAGCTGTTTACTTTTGAACATTGATGGTCTTTTTGGTATTTTGTCTATAATAGTAGAAATTTCCCTATTTATTCTTGAACAATCTTTATGTAATTTCCCTGTGTAGACTTGAAAATTCCCTAAAACAGGAAAATTTCCCTGCACCTGGCAACACTGAATCGATCTGACTGACAGCTGGCCAATCAAATCAACTCCTCTATTACATTTATCATATTGTACGGAAAATATTATTAGTTGATTATATGTATAAATGTACCTGTTTTATGCATGATGTTATATGATATTTTTAGGTTGATAGCATGATTATTACTGTTTCTTAGTCTGCTGTATTGTACACTCACCAATAGTCTACCTGAATTTTCACGATGATTTTCCTTTTCCCTCATAACAAGCTTTATTACCTTAGTAAAAGTCCGAAAAGGGAGTCATGTTGAACCAGCTGAAACTCTACTAGTAAATTATAACCAGGATGTGATGCAAAACGTCAATCGTGTGTGTTATCACTGGAATCACACGTTTCATGTGTTTGGTCCCTTTGGGGAAATGCACGTAAAAAAAAAAAAAAAATGACTGGAATTTGAACCCTGAGAAATTGATTAACTCTGGTTGCTTAAATTTTACCCTGACAGGATAACCCTACCGGAATAGCGGCACCGTTAAATAGTTATATACGGAACACCATCAATAAAAATCACGACGACGACGACGACGACGATTTCCTGATGACAGCTCGCATTGTTTACATAGAATAATTGCACTCTTGGAGCACTTTTGACACTTATAGGTAAATATGTTATAGGTAAATATTTTCTTTGATAGGTTTATTGATGTTAATAGGTAAACATTCTCTTTGATAGGTTGCTTCGAGGTAACTTGTTAGATTGAAGAGGATAACACTTTATGACCAAAATTTAGTGTTTTATTTCTGGTACAATCACAAATATTTTCGAACTTTCGACATGGAAGTATATTGAATAAACAGCTAACATTGCGATTATCTGCGCTGG
Organism: Petrolisthes cinctipes; assembly: GCA_033782935.1. NCBI lineage: Eukaryota > Metazoa > Arthropoda > Malacostraca > Decapoda > Porcellanidae > Petrolisthes > Petrolisthes cinctipes. The sequence continues at coordinate 160,117 of JAWQEG010000818.1, read as the reverse complement.
CGAACTACTGGTTTGGTAAAGTTGGGTTAGGTAGGGCTCAGTTACCTTTATCAATACTCAGTGGAATTATCTTGTGGAAATGTATTCTTTGCTAGATAGGTTGTTTTAAGGAAGGCAATTGGTGAAAGTTGAAGTGATAGTAGTCTCAAGTTAAGAAATTTATCAATTAGGTTCATGTGGGCTTTTTCCCTAATAAATAAGCTCATAATTTGTCCTATAAGGGTTCCATAGTTCCTAGCATAGAATAACAAAGTACTGTATTATGATAATAAGGAGGAATTTTAGTAATCTTGTTCCAAAATTTCTCAATGTTTTCTGGCTTTTTTTTCTGACTGTGATAAGAATAATTTTGACCTTCATTTCACTCAGACATGCATTGTTTTGCCATTTACCAGGTTGACCGACCAAAATGGACCAAGACAATAAAGAAGAAGATACAGTCCCAGCACCACCACCTGCAAATATTGTTCATCAGCCTCCACCGCCGCCTCCTGACACTTTACCGAGGGGAGCACTAGATGATGAAGACGGTCTGAGTGGCTTCGGATCTCCAAAGCATGGTCCAACATTATCCACCAGTACCAGCAGCTTTGAAGCTCTTGACCCTCATGATCCAAACCTCAGCCACCTTGCATCATTAATGTTCTCACACACTTCTAATTACCTTCAGGTTTGTATACAATGTTTTACCAGTGTACACTTTATTCCTGCACTACTATCATTCACGTCAACTTTGTCATTAAGAGTCCATGTCTCCTAATAACAAAAGAAAATACAAGTATAAATTGAGAGAAAAAATTCTGTTGAAATGGGCCACTCACTGTATCTCCTATCAAACCAATAAAATTCTCACCTTCCCCCAATACGTACCTCATCCAGAGCTACTTTGTCACTTCTTATTACTTGGTGAAGGGAACAATTCCACGAACTTTCACTTCAATATTGGGTGCAATCCCTAACATACATTCATTGTTGTAAATCTCTTTCACTTGATGCTATCATACACCAGTTCTTTTGCTTTATCCATTTCCATAAAGAATAACCAAACACATTTTGTACTTTTTTCTTATAGGGTGAATTATCTGCAGTCCTAGAAGATTACACCCTTCTGGAACAGATGAACAAGGCTACCATCACCAAGTATGCAGACATGCGTCAGATTGGTGGGAGTGTCAGCCGGGCCCTCAAAGATCTCAATGAGAAATATCTAGCATTACACCCATATTTAGAGCAGATCGACCAGATTGAAGACAGCGTAACAAAGCTGGAAGCTGCAGCATATAAACTTGATGCATACTCTAAGAGACTGGAGGCAAAATTTAAAAGTCTTGAGAAAAAATAAATTAAGATTATATTGATCTGAGCTAATTTTGGCATTTGTTAATTATTGCTTATCATGTACTGTAATTTAATTCTTTTGATATTGGCTGTACTTCAGAGCTATAATTATCCGTGGTTTAAGTTCCAAACTACGTAGAGAGACATGATGTACAGTATATAGCTATGTCAGTAACTATGTGACAACAGCTTTATATGGTTCAAGGCTAATGGTTGCCCTCACTTTAATTTAATACAACACTACCTACAGTATAGCACTGTTCATGTAACCTGCAAAAAGAGTTGATTCGGATCATCTGGTAAGATAATTTTTTGCCTAGTTTAACTTACTCTGTTGATCTACAATTGTGGTCATGACAGTATTACCGGGATTGTTTCCTTTCATCATCACTTCCATATTATCATGGGCACTGAGTTGGTGCTGTAATACCCTAATGTTCTCATCTCCCATTCAACTGGCTTAGGTTAGAGATTGTCACTGCATGCATAATTTGGGGAAGGAGTGGTGCTCTAATGTAACCTCATTCAACTACTTAAGGCTTTGTCATAAAGAACTGATAACTTCTGTTTGGTTGATTGTAATAATGAGCCATGAGTTGGTTTACACAAAAAAATTGTGTTGAATGTAGACCATTCTATTATATACAATACTGAGCTGGCATTAAGCAAGGAAGTCCTGTATAAATATAGTGGAAAAGTTAACAGTACACAAAACATGTTTAATTTTTGGATGCACACAATTTTGACACAATTATTCACTTTCATCCTATCATTTCAAACAACTGTAGCTGTATAAACGTGGTATTCTCCACTCTACTTCCGTTCTTTACCTTATTTACAATGACACATCTTCACTGTCACACAAAAATAAATCTAATAATATGGATTGTTCTTTAGACCACGATAATCTCTGGTGCAATGACTGATATGTGTAATATTATGGTGTCATTACAGTAGGGTACTGTCACCCCATACAATTCGTTTCACTGGCCAGAAGACTTTGTTGTATCAATGGAGGAGACAGAATGGAGGGACTACAAGCACAAAGGAAACAGAAAGAAAGGAGGGACAGTTGTATATTACTCATTTCATAAGCAAGAACACACATTTTTCTGTAATCGTGCTTAGACTAACACAAGATTATGGGAAAACCCTCTTCACACAAAGGTTAGAGAAAATTGTAATGTTCCATCCAGCCTCAACTCGTATTAGTAGTAGCCTACGGGTATAGTAAGGTCTTTGTGATTGCCAACCCATGGGTAAGAAAGAAATAAACTGAACAAGTAGGCTACACCCTGTGACTTTCTCTCAAGTGTCCTTTTGTGTGGGTTCTAATCGGTTCTCAAGCACATGAGTCTGTCTTAACCTTGCTGGTTTTCTTAATCTCTGCCCAGGCCACGTGCATACGTGTGTGTATATGTGAGAATCGGAGAGAGGATGAAATGGACACACAAACATACGCGCACAGACACAGACTTGGCCTTGGCAGTGTGTGGTTGGGTGCCCGAGTCTGAAGACGCGTGCATATGAGTTCTCAGTGTTCGGTTTTCACTCTAACCGACAGTAGCACAGTACCAACCCAACCACATTAAACCTATAGGTACTAAGAGCTAACTAACAACCTATTATAGGTAAATAATAGCCAGCACAACACCAGACAAAATAATGCACTGAATACCGATTTTAACTCCGTCAATAAGAACTACTACTTTTGATGTGTCCATATTAACGATTTTAGCCACATAACCAGGAGAGAGAGAGAGAGAAAAAAAAGATAAATACACTGGAGCAATACCGTAATGATATGAACAATATAATTCTTTGGACATTTCAATTGATAAGTCCAGCGGTGACTGTTGTGAAGATAATGATCTATAATATTAATACAGTACATGCAATCTTTTCCAGTCAAATGATCACAATTTAACTGCATCAACAATAAACTATAAGAACATTTTAAGTGACTGTTGATTATGTGTTCTGGAAGTGGCAGCTGAACTTGTGTGATCAAACGTAAGAACAAAAAAATAACAACAACAATCTCACTGAAGAACACGGGAATAATAATGCATACGCCTATTGCATAAGTGTAATAGAAATCATCACGAACGGAAACGAGGAAAACAGACAAGAAAATTTAAAAAGGTACTGAAAGACTCTGAGTAGGCTACATTCATTAGTGACTGAAAAGATACTGTATACTAATATATCCTTCCGTCAAACAAGTGGAAATTATTAAGTCATCGGTTACCAAGACAAGGAATGAAAACACCACAAACAGCAGGAACAGATACTTATAACTACATTACAAAAGAATCTGCAGATGAACTTTAATACTATCCTGTAAATCAAAGTAATAATAAAGTGTACACTGAGTGGTTGGCCCCAAATTTCGTCAGTAAAATGAGGTAAGTCAAGTATGATAATAATTTTTTTTTTTCCTACATACAGTACATTTATTACGATATTTTTGCTATTTTGTTTTCAATGCCAGCTGTTATAAAAAAAAGGTTCCCTCTCACTTTTGACATGTTTCTTCTTCGGTATAATGAGGTAAGTCAAGTAATTAAGCTTTCTGTTTTTTCCTACATACACAATTATTATGGGGAAATTCTTTTGTTGGTGAATTGGAAGGTCTCTAATTCCTCCAAACTATGCCACCAAACAGATCCCTTATTTGTAACATAAATGTCGTCTGTTTCGTGGCATAGTTTGGAGGAATCAGTAGCCTTCCAATGTACCAACAAGAGAATCTTTCCTTAAAGCATTTTTAGTATTTCATTTTCAACGCCCGCTAATAAAAGCAAAATGTTCTCTCTCACTTTTGACCTGTTTCACTGCTGTTGCTGATGACTATGTAGCCTACGTCTTATTATTTCTTACTTTCGCTATCGAAGATGAAAGGGCGCTTGCTATCATGTCACTTCTGTCTGACTGTCTGTCTCCAGAATATAAAAATAGCATTCAAAGAACTGTTATTTATCAAGCCCAAGATATAGAAACAAAGATGTGATAAAAAGTATGCTAAGCAGATGTAAAAAAAAAAAAAAAAAAAATGGGAACACCCCTATGAATAGTTATAGTTAATTTTCAATGTAAGTGTGGTTCCAATACTTTTTTTTTGGCCGACTGTACAAATATACGAGTACAATTAAGATTAATTATTTTGTTTTCGGGTGCAGTTTAGTGGCACAATTTGGAGTAGGAATCATTGCCCTTCTATTCGTCCACAACATTGCAAACCTCGTGGTTGACATATCATACCTGCACTGTTTACATACTGTACTCTTGGCCATAAGAATTCGTACACACGCTGTAGTTTTTAAGGGACCTCGTGCTGTATAGTCAGAAAATTGGAGGTTAGTGAGTCCTTCAAATATTGCCACGAAACACCACCTATATTGAGGGAGCCTGTTTCGTCGCATTGTTAGGAGGAATCAGAAGCCACCAAAAGTCTCATACACGATCAGAGGGTCCATAATTCAGGGTTTACATCATATAGAAAATGTAAGACTACGTAACTGCAATACAACCTCATTATTTGGTTTGTTATTTTGCAATAACCGAGTCATTTGGTAGACCTTTCATTGCAGTACTTCCAGAATAATGACCTCTCTTTCAATTTAGTCTGTGTAAGAACTCCTGTGGCCAACTGTACACTCTATTAGACTAAAGATGTATACACTACCACAACGTCCCTGTAATTTTGGCTCTATAGGAAAAATTACGATATTATTGGCAGTTATTTCTATTCTTGGGTAACACATGCACCTACCCAACTTCACTACATACAACCATACATAGAGAAATGGTATAGTTATAATAGATTAAAAATATACAGTAGACCCGGGATACCAAAATTCACCACCATACTCTCTCTCTCTCTCATCCATGCATCCATTCCCAACATACTTCACCTCAATCCCCTCTTCATTTCTCACATTCTCATCTTCCCTCTCGTCTAATCTCTTGAATTTTCCACTCGCCTCTACCTTCCCTCCCTCTCTTGCTCTCTCTCATGTCGGTAGAACCAGAATTTTTCCTCCTTCTCTCTTCACACACACACACACACACACACACACACACACACACACACACACACAGAAATAATTGCTTGCTTGGGGCATAAGAGAAAGGCATTTGGGATAAGACTAACAACAACAGGAATGGTGTTTCTATATGGGTTCTCAGTTGACTTGGACATGAGGAGATAGATGATGAAGATGTAGCAGAAACATTAATTAAAATAAATACATAAATAAATAAACAATTACTAAATAAATACAGCTTGGTGCATGTACTGTTTTGGGAATTACTCAAAGTATTAATCAAGGACCCTGCTGTTACGGTATACGAGAATTATTGGAGGTTTCTGCTGAAACTTCCTGACTGTGCCATGAGAAAAAAATAAGATGAGAAATAATAATAATTAATAAAATTGAAAATACACCATAACAGAGCACAGCGTCTTACAGGGACTCACAATAATTACCAAGCTATACCTAGTGTTAGACTGTAGCCGAGGCCTCAGGTCATTATAGGGGTGACCTTGCTAGACAGAGAAAAAAATGGTTTACACGCAACACCTCCCCCTTTCCCCCAGCGAACGAATGCAACAGAGAAAAGGGATGAATGAGCAGGAATGCAACAGTGTAATGGGAGGAATGAACATGAATGCAACAGTGAAAGGAGGTGAATGAGCAGGAATGCAACAGTGAAATGGGAGGAATGAATATGAATGCAACAGTGAAATGAGAGGAATGAATATGATTGCAACAGTGAAAGGAGATGAATGAACATGAATGCAACAGTGAAAGGAGATGAATACAACAGGAATGCAACAGTGAAATGGCAGGAATGAACAGGGATGCAACAGTGAAATGAGAAGAATGAACAAGTATGCAACAGTGAAATGGGGGGAATGAACATGAATTCAACAGTGAAAGGAGAGGAATGAACAGGAATGCAACAGTGAAAGGAGATGAATGCAACAGTGAAATGAAAGAAATAAACAAAGAAAGGAAAAAACAAACAGATAAACAAAATATATAATAATAAATTCTAAGGACCGAGGGAGGAATAAGTGAAATATATGAATCAGCAGAAACCATTCCAGAGTGACACAGATCCACACCCACCCACTGACACAATGTTGTAATTCCAAGCACAGCCACAATCAAATAACCACCGTCACTTTCCTTCCATCGTAGTAAATATCTTGGTAATAAAGAACAACACGTGTATGATTTTGCATTGCAGCACCTCATAATAATAATAATTGAGGGGGTTGAGTTGTCGTAAGGTGTTGTATGATTATATTTTGATATGATACTAATTTATTTACACGATGGAAGGAAAGTGTCGGTGGATATTTGATTGTGGCTGTACATATCTGAGTCACATAATAACAGCTACCTTGTATTATCAGTAGCAAATTTTCCTAAGCTTCACATTAAGGGGAGGGTATAGTTTTGGCATTTTTGGAGGTAATGATTCCTCTAAACTATCCCAGCAACAGGTCACCATTATTTTTGTTAATCTGGTTCTGTTTCCTGGCATACTTTGGAGGAATCAAGGTGCTCTAATGTACCTAAAGTATACTCTCCCTTTAATGGGTCAGAATGTACGACGAGTGAAAACAAAACAAGGAAAGTGCAACAGCTTAAGGAGGAAGTACAGTGTTGGTAAATCCGGAGCAAATGATTCTTCCAAACTACTCCTAGTAACAGAACACCATTATTTTTGTTCATTTGGTCCTGTTTCCTGTCATACTCTGGAGGAATCAAGGCGCTCCAATGTAACTAAAGTGAATTACCCCCTTTATAGTTTGCGTTGTGGCCCCTGGGGTACTGGGACGTGTATGTATGGAATCTTAATAAGGGTTGTATTATTTAACTAAATATTCGAGGAAAGAATGAATAGGAATTGAAGATTTGAAGGTTGAAGAGAACTTTTCCTCGTAGAAGTAGTTTAATAATACCACCCTAAGAGTTGTATAACTTGTCTTGGAATCCAGCACTTCTCTCTCTCTCTCTCTCTCTCTCTCTCTCTCTCTCTCTCTCACAGCGGCTAAATTACTCGTCTGCCAATCACCTGAACACCTAGTATTATACAAAGAATGCCTTCCAAACGTAATGAGCCACATCAATTCCTTCAAAGCAGCCGCCGATACCTGTCACGTGGGAGAGCGTAGAGAGTTTGCAAGCTTTACAACATCCAAAGTAATGTACAAGAACTGCTCGCAAAAAAAAAAAAAAAAAAAAAAAAAAAAAAAAAAAAAAAAAACTCATATGATTAGTTACACAAAGTTTCAATACGTTACTGTAATTCCATACCCGACTGCCTTGACTATTCCAACTTTCCAAATCTTCTGGAGAGTGACACGTACTTACACCGAGACAGGAAATTTAATAAACGATCCTCAAGTCTATCCTGTACTGTTCATGGCGAAAATTACATGTATTATACTCTTTCTCATTTTCTATTTACTGTATAATATTTTCACCTGAAATTATTTTCAGAGTTACACGTCAAAACAAAAACCTGAAACTTTCATTTAAAACAAAAATCTTTTACAATGTTAAATTTCAAGATCTAAATATTGAGCCCAGAATGTCTGGGAAAATCTGCGAGGTCTGAAGAGGCAAATAATAATAATAATAAAAATAATGTTTTGGGATATGCGAACTCCAATTAATAAATCTCTTTCGAAGTGGATGGATATAATCACGGCCTAACTATGCATACCAATGCTTTAAATATAATAAAGTAACCAACCCTAGTGCTTGTCTCAGAGTACCACGAGGTTCGCTGAGGAATTTACAGGTCCCCTTAACTTCTAAATTTAACCTTGCCATAACCCCTCCTTCTGTAGTTATTTTGGAGGGGAGTGGCAGGTTGGCTACACCCCTGTTTGCCGCCCTCTGGTTGGCAGGCCTGGTTGTGACGTGGTGGCCGCTGATTGGTCCCAGATCGCCTCACCCAAGCCTCACCTACCTTTGCCACCAGACCCATTATTTCCCGGCTATGTAATTTTCCCTCTGGGTCTGACCATGAGATGCAGAAACGTACAGCTGTTCCCCCATCAGACACGAAAGGTCCGACATCTGATTGACGTCTAGCTTGTGTGTTAATTCATGGAGCCTTGTTCACACAGGACCCAAATAATAATATTAGCCTAATGTTGAAGCGAAGGGAGACATGCACCACGAGGGACTGTAGTTGAAGCAGGAATTAATTAAGATTCTTTATTTACGCTACGACGGAATCAAACCTAAATAACCCTAACTTTTCGCTCATTTAGTATTGCAATCATACAACACCTTTGCATACAAATACATTTTATAATATTCGTGAGGTAATAAACAGCACACTAAGAAAGGCAACAACCATAAGTCCTATCTTCACATTCCACTATAATTCCCATCTTCACCAGGTAGGAGTAATAAGAGCCGAGAAGGACCTACCCTGAGGCTATACTGGGGCCTCCACGTCATTACCTGTCATCCACCTGGGTATCAGTGTTTTAGCTTCACAGTAAACCATAGAAAGTGTGACTTGATTCTTATATAATATCATCTCTCTGTCTCATGGTGTATGTGATGTTTATATACTATACTTTTTATATATAGATAAACTGTATGGATTTCCTATAATTTGGTTAAAAAAATTCAAATTATATGATGTTTTGAAGTATGTGAGCGCTGCTCCATTGCTATACTTAATGCACACTATTTGCTGACGTTGTTCAAAATGTATCATGTTGTGTGATATCCCTTAGTGTTATGAGCTCCCTTAAATCAATAAAATTGAAGGCTAAAAAAAAAAAATAAAAAAAAAATAAAAAAATAAAAAAACAGTAGCATGAAATGTGTTGTTGTTTGTGTGGGATATTTTGAAGTGCCACTAGCCTTCAAAACACCTACAGAAAGTATTAGGTTGTTTGTTTGAAGGGTGTAATATAGAATTGGGTGAGCAAAGCCAACAATTTTCCTAGCACTGTGTTGGCATAGATATACACTAGTGCTTTGATTCACACTCACGGTCATTACTACTACTGATGGATGGATGAAGATCAGAGTTGTTTTTCCTAATGCTCACAGGGGCAATGGGTACCGAGGGGACTGCCCACCCGTCCCCATCACTCCCTGGGGCACAAACTCCATGCAGGGCCTCTCGCATTCTAGGCTACCGCTCTAACCACCAGAGGCTCCGGGTGAAATAATAAAAATAATAATAAATATCCTGTGTCTTTATCCAGAGGAGGATCTCTTCCAAAACTTAGACACTTGTCGGCAGGTGTGTTGTAAAACTTTCGTAAAAAAAAAACAATTCAATAATTTCGTAATCGTTCTCACATACTGTAGATACAAACAAACAAACACACAACAAACTAACGGAACCTACAACTAAACCTTGTGACTGAGGCAATAAAAATACTTGGCTGAATTAAAAGAATTACAAGCACTGTTTACTGTGTGACCCTGATATACCGAGACACTTTTAGCACTCCTATGTCACCGAATCCTACATGATCTTTTGAACATTTTGTTGCAGAATTTTTTAGACTCAGTTTTTATTGTTTTGTGAAGATGATTATCAAACCTTTTGTACTTTACGCGCCTTAAAATTTTAGATAATCTTTGTTACATACTTCTCTGAGTGCCAAGGAAAATAATAATTGTGCCCAATTAAAAAATTTGCATATCGAAGTTAATAGCAGTAGAAAGTACAAAAGCAGTAGACAGTACAAAGACGGTTGAATGTAAAAAATCGGTAATACGTACAAGAGCGGTAAAAAGTACGAAAGATGTGAGCACTGTGGTACCGCCTTCCAACTCCGTGTAAGATAAGGGGATGAGGGAGGGAGGGATGGTTGGAGGTGACAGAGTCGAACAGCGCGCCACCACCACAACATTTCCCGCCACCTGCAAGAGTCTACTATTAATGGCCCGAAAAATCGCTATAGTTTTTCTCTTCTTGGACGCTTGGCCCCGGGGTTGGTGCAATGGAATTATAATAGTGTTCTATCTTATACAGAGTACAGTACCTATCTAGCCCGAGTTGGAGGCTTATCACTGAACACCTAACCCAGATGGGGATGTGTGTTGCAACCTCCAGTAACCTTGCCTTAGTACGAGCTATGTGAACTATATGACATAACCAGGGTGGAAATGGTTCATATTTTTTTCTTCTCGAACATAAAAAAGAAGGATATTTTACGGACTTAGTAACCAGAGAGTATCATCGTCTTCAGAAACACAACACCCTCCACCATGGTTAGTGTTATGCTGTGTAGGTGTTCTGTAGATAAGGTGAAGTGAGGGGATCAAGTATCGTATTTGTATTCATAGTCACTCTGCAGTTGGTGTTTATTTTGATGACGCCTTCATTCAGTTACGTAGGAGTCACTAATAAAGGCCATGAATGTAACCCAAAGCACTAGAGTGTATGTACCGGTGCCAAGTGAGTTAAGATTGGAGGCTCTGCGGCGACAATGTTCCTTGGCAAATGTCCCTTCTGAGTCTGTCGTAAGTATCTACCCTGGCATAACATATTCACTCTAATAATAGTAATAGAAAAAGAGGCCTCTACTCCACTTACTCAACCAGGTATGTGCTATTAATATTTTTACACGGATACTAAATTGATGAACTATATTTTATCGTAGCCGTTTTAATTAAAGGAACTTGTATAATAACCATTTCAGTGAATATGTAGAACAAATTGTGATTTTAAAATATGACAACATCCATGTCCCATAATTATTAACCCAGTCAGGATTGTAGGGGCCTAAGGCTGGACTACCGAAGGAACTATATGGTCATTTAAGTTGAGATTAATTTGTTGTTATTATTATTATTATTATTATTATTATTATTATTATTATTATTATTATTATTATTATTCTTACGTTGTATGTGTGTGTCCTGCCACCCCATTATGCAAATCCTTAGCCAACAAGCCAGTGACTACATGTGTTCCCAATGGCTGGTTGCCAATGATAGCGACCCAATTGGCTGACTTGCCTGGCACCGTCCCCTTCATATGCTCTGCTCAGGTCATTCTTTCATCACAGGGACCTGGTTTTTTTCATGCCTAATTCTGGTTTGTCCTCGATATTTTCCTCTTTTTCTTACATGATATCTTTTATTTTATGTACACCATTTACAGTCTTCTCTATTTCATCAAACTCTTTGTGTGTGTGTGTGTGTGTGTGTGTGTGTGTGTGTGTTTCATTCTTCCTCTCTTTCCTTTTCGCTCATTCGACATGCAATAGTTTTGTGTACAAGTATAAATGGCGCAGGAACAACATCTTATACAGTGAGACCAGTGGTAAATTAAAATGATAGGACCACATTCTGAAACTGTAATGGAAGAGACCGCAGACTTTCACACCCATTTCAAGTTGTAGAATGCTGTTGTACGAAAGTCTGGGTGGCAAAACAAAAAAAATAAAATATATTACTACTACTATTACTACTATAACAACTACTACTACTACTACTATAACTACTACTACTACTACTACTACTATAACTACTACTACTACTACTACTACTACTACTATAACTACTACTACTACTACTACTACTAATAATAATAATAATAATAATAAATACATGTTACGTTACTATAATACCTTACCTTGTTACACGGGTACTGGAGGGTGAAGCTGTGGTCCATATGCAAGAACATAAATTCCTGGTGTGGACGATGAGATGCATGTACCGATACGATGACTCCTCGGATAAACAACAACAGCAGAACCATCGTATCGAATAATAATAATAATAATAATAATAATAATAATAATAATAATAATAATAATAGTAATAATAATGCCCTTATAGCAGGCAGGCAACCTTTATGTATATGTATATGATTGAGCATATTCCAGGTTGACTAGAAAATATAGTCACATGATCATATTCCAGGTTAGCTTCCAGGTTAGCTTTATATGCAATGTAAAACCTGAAGAAATAAACAGACTAGACTAGACCAACACAAAACTTATTTGTCGTTAACCCAAGTGAAGATAACATCTTCACTACATCGTAACTACGCTTTACACCATGTAATTACCTTAAAGATTCATCAGTAAGAGTGTTGGTAGATATGGAGCAACTGATTCCTCCAAACTGTTCCAAACAACATGCCACCATTTTATAATATACTAATCTGGTTTTGTTTACTGGCATACTTTGGAGGAATCAAGGAGCTCTAATGTGCATACTAAAAGTGTATTCTCCCCTTAAGGACCCTGTGATCGTGTATGTAAATTGGAGGCTTCTAATTCCTCCTGACCATGCCACGAAACAAGTTCCTTCCATATAGGTGGTGTTTCGTGGCAATATTTATAGGACACATTTACCCACAATTTTCTGACTGTATACATCACAGGAACCCATAATTAATCAAAGTACTTACCTCTTGTATACAGGTGGAGGCTGAGTGTGGCGGGGGCGGGGGCGGGGCGGCAGGTGATGGCGGCCTGGCGGGGCATGGCGGCTGCAGGGGGAGTGGTTGGGGTGAGACACTACCACCCCAATGGAGACCCACCCAGGATACTCATCACTGGTAAGTCCTGAGGAGGGAAGGAAATACAAGGAGAATCAAAGAGGGAAGGAAATACAAGGCGAGTCACAGAGGGAAAGAAAGTTTATAGTTTTACAAAGTGGGAAGGAAATGCTATAGTCTTACAAAGAGGAAAGGAAATGCTATAGTCTTACAAAGAGGGAAGGAAATACAAGGCGAGTCACAGAGGGAAAGAAATGCTATAGTTATACAAAGAGGGAAGGAAATGCTATAGTTTTACAAAGTGGGAAGGAAATTATAGTTATATAAAGAGGAAAGGAAGGAAAGTTTAGATGTACAAAGAAGGAAGGAAAGATTATTATTGTACAAAGGAAGGAAGGAAATGCTAGTCGTACAGAGAGGGAAGGAAAATTAAGTTGTATAAATAAGACGAGACGTGTGTATAAATTAGCTCTCACTCACTCATTCTCTATTTCCTACTCCTCCTCCACCTCCTCCTCCCTCTCCTCTTCCTCTTCCTCCTCCTCCACCTCCACCTCCACCTCCTCCTCCTCTTCCTCCTCCTCCTCCTACTGCGCCATCTACAGGTAGTCTAGGACAATTGGGGACGGGTCTGGCCAAACTACTGAGGGAGAAATATGGGACCAAAAACGTCATCATGTCAGACATTGTCAAACCAACCAAAGACATCGTCAACTCAGGTATGTATGTATGTATGTATGTATAGATAATTGTTTTAGCTACTGTACATTATGTGTGTAATAACTGTGTATATACAAATGGCAAACGTTAAGGATTTCAAAAATTATAACTAACTATCTCTCTCTCTCTCTCTCTCTCTCTCACTCTCACTCTCACTCTCTCTCACTCTCTCTCTCTCTCTCTCTCTCTCTCTCTCTCTCTCTCCAGGTCCCTACGTATTCGCTGACATCCTGGACTTCAAGTGTCTTCAGGAGATTGTGGTGACGTACAGGATCGACTGGCTGGTGCATTTCTCGGCTCTACTCTCAGCCATTGGAGAACAAAACGTCCCACTCGCTATCAGGTAACGAGGCAGGCAGGCAGGGAGGGAGGGAGGAAAAATTAAAGGAGTAGCTGGAGAAAATTTAAGACTAGGGTAATATGGAAGTTAAGGAGGGAATGAAAAAGAGAGAGAGAGAAGAAGGATAGTAGTTGGAGAAATATATAAGACGTATGGTGGGAAGAAGGAGGAAGAGAGAAGAAGGATAGTAGTTGGAGAAATATATAAAACATATGGAGGGAGGGAGGGAAGGAAGGAGGGAGAGAGAGAGAGAGAGGGAGAAATGAGCTTGTAGTTGTAGACAGGAGAAAAATATGGAAAATATTATTATATAGGAAAGAAACACTATATTTCAATCACCAGTCACCAACCCACCATCATTGACCCCATCACCACTCCACTTCTCTCTCTCTCTCTCTCTCTCTCTCTCTCTCTCTCTCTCTCTCTCTCTCTCTCTCTCTCTCAAGTATAATACCTTACACCCCCACCTCCCCCTCAAACACACACACACACACACACACCACTCTCTCTATGTCTTAATGTCTTACTATGTCAGAGTGAACATCGAGGGTTTGCACAATGTGATGGAGTTGAGTAAGCAGTACAATCTTCGTGTGTTCGTTCCCTCCACCATCGGCGCCTTCGGTCCCACCTCACCCAGGAACCCTACACCCAACATAACCATCCAGCGACCCAGGACCATCTACGGTGTTAGTAAGGTTAGTCTAGAAGAGAGAAGTGTTGTGTAAATCATAACATAGTGCTTTATCCCTGCGACCTTCATATTATACAGTATACTGTTTTGTTTTTGGGATTTGTCAAGCGTACTATCTGATTCGTTGTGTATGGTAAACAATGAAAGATGTAAGGTTTATTGTGGTTGTAAATAGACATAAGGTTATTTGTGTTTGTAGATATATAATGTTTGTTATGGTTACAGGTACACGGAGAGCTGCTGGGGGAGTACTACCACCATCGCTTCGGTCTTGACTTCCGCTGCCTCAGATTCCCGGGGGTCATTTCATCCGATACACAGCCGGGAGGGGGTACCACCGGTAGGCATGGGCACAAGGCATGCATGGGGTATTAATGGACATAGGATAAGGGGGAATTAGAAGGAGAATATACGCACTTATTATGTGTTTCTTGTATACCCTACCCCTCTTCCTACTCGCATCAGTATCTAAGTTTTAAGGAACTTCGTAATAATGATGAAGAGCAGTGTGAATATATATATATATATATATATAAATTACTTTTGTAGCGTGTAAACATCCTTTCAACCGTAACACAACAACCTCAGTTTCTCATAACAACCACCTCACATAACCTGACACATTACTTTACCAACCAACCTCCAACAGACTACGCGGTGCAGATCTTCCACGACGCGATGGAGGGACGTGAGTTTGAGTGTTACCTCCGCCCCACCACACGTCTCCCTATGATGTACATCGATGACTGCCTTCGGTACTGAAAAGCACTAAATATATTATGTATCCATACGTGTGAATTAGTATATACATTAACGTGACAGAATGGTAAAAAAAAACAAATACCGTATGCAGAGGGGCCTTTTGCGATGATGTTTCCCTATACTGCATGCTTAATTCTTCAGTAGCGAGACGTCGTCAATAATGGCTCCTCGTCATACGGCGTTAGGCTTGAACCATTCTGCCCATTTCATGTATATATTAATTCAGCTTCAAACTTGCCGACCATAATAATGGCCTTTTTAGGAAGTAATTTGTTATGGTCATATTGAGTCCACATACTCATATAGACCCAAAACATTGGCACTGACCGACACATACTCTGTATCCATTGTAAAGTTAATGTGTGAAAAAAGTGAATTAGAGAATGCAAACTTAACCAATTCATACACACACACACAAACCCATACATATTTCTTTTTGTATCCATTGTAAAGTTAATGTATGAAATGAGTGAATTAGCGAATACAAACTTAATAAATTGACACACACCAAACCTAACCTAATATAACCTAACTCTTCTGATTCGCCAACAAAAAGTTTTAGTGCCCTTGAATGGAAACCTCCTCCCTACATCTTTCCATGCCATTCTGTTCCATCCAGTCTCCTTTCGTCTCTAACCTAACCTAACCTAATCAAACCTAACCTAACCAACTCTCTAATATTCGACAAAAAAAAAAACTTAGTGCCCTTGAATGGATACCTCTTCCCTACATCTTTTCATGCTATTCCTTTCCATCCCGTTTCCTCTCTAACGTAACGTAACGTAAACTTACCTAACGTAACCAAACCTAACCCTTCTGATTCGTCAACAAAACTCTTAGTGCCCTTGAATGGATATCTCTTCCCTACATCTTTTCATGCCATTCTCTTCCATCCCATCCCGTTTCCTCTCTAACTTAACCTATCCTAACCCAGGATCCACTGACACACACACACATTCTTTCTCTCACAACCTTACCACCACCATCAGATCACTGTGGGAGATGCTAGTGGCGCCCTCTGAGAAACTACGGCAGAGGACCTACAACGTGACTGCCATGAGCTTCACACCAGAGGAAGTGGTGGCAGCAGTGAGGCAACACTTCCCCGACCTCCATGTTACGTACCGACCAGACTCCAGGCAGAACATTGGTAAGATCACCATACACAATAGAACACCATACACAGTAGAACATCATAATACAGTAGAACAAAATAAACGGAAGAACACTGTAGAGAAAATATATCCCTGGACAAAAGAGACCATGCAGAGATCCTAATGTATAGTAAGGTAGCCAAATTTTCTTAAATAGTTTGAGGAATCAGTCCAAGACCTCCATTTCGCCCACAGTAGATTATTGATTCATTCTTAATTAATATTATTGTTTACCTTGTGCGTGTGTTCTGCAGCCGATACGTGGCCTGAGGTGTTTGATGACTCGGAGGCTCGACGAGACTGGGGTTGGCAGCACCACTACGACCTCAAGGCCATGTGTACCATCATGTTTGATAACCTAAGGCGTCAGAATCAACAAGAGCAACAGCAGCTTCATCTACAGTCCGCCAGGTGACCGCCACTCGACCGTGCTAAACTGCAGGAGGAAGAGATGGAGTATAGTAATGCTTTAGAAATTTAGAGGGTCGGTGGTGAAGAGCTGAATGTTCGAGACAGATGACAGAGTAGTAGGGATAGCGTATTAATTTCATAGTAGAGCTCGATTGGTGTGTGTGTGTGTGTGTGTGTGTGTGATGGTTTGTTGACGTGGTAGCTCGGTGTCGGTCAGTGGGGTAGTAGGTAGGTGTACAGTCGGCCTCAGGAATTCGTATACACCACTGTGACATCAAGGGTTCGTAACAACTAGAAAATTGAGTACATTACTTTCCTAACACCAAAATTTCCTAGTAATGTTATTTGGTTAATATTTGAATTAGTCAGTAGAATTATCCTTACAGCATGTGCAGAATAAAGATCCCGTTTATCCAATTCTCTGTGTACGAATTCCTGAGGCCGACTGTACATATGAAGTGGAGCACCACAATCCCTAACCTAACCCACAAGAGCCCGAGATCTGCTGGACTCCTGTGCGACAGCCCACCTAAAGCCTCCATTGTTTCGAAATGTGTGTGGCCTCGTGATGATTTGAGTGGGCTGTCGTCCAGAAACCGCCTGCTTCATATTGCCGGCTTCGACTCAAGTGGGCTAGGGATTGTGGTGCGTGACTGCATACGTGGTAGCCTAGTTTGGTTAGTGAAGGTAAGGAGCGTTTTTGTGGTGGTAAAGAGAGGGTTGTGGTAGTTGCCTAATGAAGATCCAAGACAAATTGCACCCACAAACATACACAACCATTATAAATATTTATCAGCGACTTATAAACACTGTGATGTACGCGAAACATGTATCTAAGGATTATTACTAAGTAGGGAATTGGTACATTTTCGCCAGGATAAAAAAAAAAAAAAAAAAAAAAAAAAAAAAACACACACACACACACACACACACTATAGCTGTTATAATAGTGGTGTTGGTTGTGGTCGGGGTTGTGACTGGATGAAGAATGTAACAACGCCAAACAAGTGACGGAAATTGTGTCAAATAAGAATAAAAAGTAGTGGGTTGGTGAAAAAATGTCCATACGTGTAGCCTAATATAATGCTGAACAAATTACAGTGCCGCAC
Organism: Petrolisthes cinctipes; assembly: GCA_033782935.1. Taxonomy (NCBI): domain Eukaryota; kingdom Metazoa; phylum Arthropoda; class Malacostraca; order Decapoda; family Porcellanidae; genus Petrolisthes; species Petrolisthes cinctipes. The sequence goes on along the minus strand of JAWQEG010000818.1, from coordinate 142,069 downwards.
GAGTGGTTGTGGTGTGAATGAAAAGTGGTAGATGAATAGTTATGGATGCTGGGATAGTGATTTGGATGATAGTGCATGGTAAGTGAAGAAATTGTGGTTGGTAATAGCAACTAGGTGGGTGGATATAAATGGGATAAAATGGCGGTGGAAGCAGAAATCATACAGTCAAAATGTTGGCTGTTTTTGGTTGGTAGATTCACTAATGAGGTAGAAATAGTGATAGTAGGCACATTAATAAGTGACAAGTGCAGTAATGGGGGTAGCTCTGTAAAACATTTAGCATAGGTGACCAGTATTTGTATTTTGTAGGTGTTTTTGTAAAATGTATGGTTCCAAAACTCGTGGTTATTATTATCCTTGATGACTAGCAGACAACAGTATTACCTCTACTCTACTTCACATGAAGAGTGAAGAACATTATTCATAACGGATTAACGGAAGCAGACACATGAATTGATTGATATTGGGCGCCGCAACAGTGAGGTCATATAGCGACAGGAGAAGGTGTTAGAGAGGTAAGACAGCATCAGGAAGGAAATAGAAAGAAAAGATGGACAGTTGAAGAAAGGAAAGGGAGTGGCTTGAGCCGAAGGGGCGCTAAAACCCTTAAAGTATTGCCTACAATCACTACAGGCAATATCCTATCCATATACCGGGCAGACACATTGAACAAATATCAACAAATATCAACAACTAGCGTAACAACTGAGTATAATATTACATGAACGATTAACATACAAAAAAAAAAAAAAAAAACATACAAATTACTGTATAAGCAGTGATAGGAGCCCATATACATAGAGCAGCACACAAAATGAAAATTAATCCAGTAGTACAAGGAATGGTAGCAGACCATCGTCAGAGTTCATAATTATAATACAAAAGAGAAAACAATAACCAAGAGCTAGTTACAATAGGTCACGAGTAAAAGGGATGAAAATAACGAACTTTAATGAGGGATTCCGTCGATCTCCATCAACAAAGAGGTATAAGAGAAAATTAAAGAGGAAGAAAGAGTACCGCCCTAGACCTGAAAGACCAGGACGAAGGAGAAGGTAGTGGAGAGGAGAGATAGCAAGCACGAAGGGAAAAGATGGAATTAAAAAGGAATGGCCCGTGGTCCGAAGAGCCCCAAACCCTTCACATCACCGCAGTCAATACCCTTGTATGTACTGCTATATATATGTTGGCGTAAACAAACCACATCCACAGAACTAACAACACACATAGCCTACATACATAGGTCTCTTTATATAAGACCTTACTGACGTCAATCTGTTCACTCCTTAATTGATGTCTCCGACCTCACCTCAGTGACACGGACAGTAACCATGGAAGTATATACCTCCATGACAGTGACAGTCAAGGTAAATGTTTGTAGTGACATACTTAACAACTATAACCAACTCACTATACATAACTGACGAGTCTCCTACAGGACCTCACACGTCCACTCCATCCCTTGTCACTTGTCCGTTTCCTACCAGTGGATAATTTTTCATCTTAAAATTATCATATCCGTAGAGAAATCAGTCGAAGTTATTTTGTTTCACATTATCTTATTATATGTGTATGGAGGATTACAAAACTGAGGGGGAAATGCCGTTTCACAATGAATAAACCCCAGTTTTTTCGTCGCATTTGTTAATTCCCCATAAATGGACCTGAATTCTCCATCAACATCACAATTTCCCCAAAACTAGGGAAAATCCCACAATCTGGCAGCACTATCTTACAGTACAATACTACACTTTATTAGTATTGGTATATTTGGGTTGTGTGAGGTGAGGTGTGTTAAGTAACTGGTCGTTGAGTGTATCGTCTGTCATAGAAGCGTTGTTTTCAAAGTTGCAGGCTTTTCACCCATTTTTTGGTAATACATTATGCAAGAATATTTATGGTGTTGACGATGGCTGTGTTGTTTGTTTGTCTATGGAGTCGTCGTATCAGTACCTCACCATCTTATACACCACGAATGATCTTGGTAATTATGTATTCTATTACGATGTTTTATACCTTTTTACCCACTATTTTATACCATTCTAAGACACTTTTCTTCGATGGCATTTTCTTCGGAAATGCCCCATTTCCAAATGGGGCATTTTGAAATTAGCCTGACCTTACCTAGACCGCAGCAGATCTGGCAACACTGCTACGAAACGGCAATAGTCTAGATAAATACCATGATCTTGAATATGGCCTTGGTGACCATAAGTCCATAATCTTAACCCCTTCAGTATGGTGATATAATTAAATAACTGTAATAATTTTTCGTACTTCCTGCAATCAAAACTAAATCCAGCCAGTTGAATTTATTAATGAAGTCAATTATGATTTTAATTGGTTTAACTTTGCTATCAGACAATACAGAACCATAATTTACCAAAAAATTATTCTAGTATATTTTCCTCCGTTTTGAACGATTTTGACAGTTTTACATTTTCATTCACCCTCCCATTTGCTGTTGAAAATTTTGTAGTTCATTTTAGTCAAATAATCCAGTGATTGATCAATAGTATGCCTTCCAAAACCTTCAACTCATAATTCCCAATCTGGTGGTTTAGTTTGTACTATACTGTAAGCTTCTTAGTTTATTAGGTCAGCATACAATACTATTCACATAATTATCTTCCATAGATTTACCTTACAGAGTATTGGTGCTTAACACTCGTACAACTTCAAACCCATTCTCCTTGTTCATCATTAGGTTGGCATTCTGTCTATTTTGTACATAGCTAAAATATCAGTTATAATGAATAATTATCACAATATGCATATGATTCATGCTCTTGTTATTCCCTTACAGGACTGAATGCAGACAGTAATATGGATCAACTCCCGCTGGTGACAACTGATGTTTCTGATGATTTTGTGTACGATATACAAATGGTGAAAAATTAATATATTTTGTACAGAGTACTCACCCTTCAACCCCTGAAACAGAAATTGTTCCATATTGTACTTATCACGTGACTCAAAGAAAAGTTGTGTGTACATACATAATGACCCCAGGCAAGCAAAAAAGACCACAAGCTACAGAGGAAGACCAAGATGAGACTACAAGCAGTGAGCCAAAGTTTAAAGTGCCCCGAAAAAGTCCCAAGAAAGAAAAGGAAGTGGATAACAATGAGGACATTCTACATAAGATCCAAGAAACACGAGCAAGGTTGAAAGAGAAGGAGGAAACCGTGCGCAAACTGCGACTGGTTAAAATGTATCGGACAAAATGGGAAATGCAAGGTTTAGACACAGTAACAGATCAGTGGCTACAAGCTTGTCAAGAAGCACTGGTGGACCTAAGGGAAAAAATACGAGAGATAAGAGCCCGGGAAACTGGAGAGGAGGAGCTTACTCTACAATTATTGATGGATAATCTTGGTATAGATACTAAGCTACTAAAGCTTGATGAAGCGGAAGACTGTTTCACAACCTAAGTATTATGCTGTCTTTCAAATGCTTGAGATTTAAGTGTACTGTATCAGTAAAAACTTTGAATTAATGATTACTTGTTTTGTATAAGATTCATTATTATAAGTATGGGATGAGGGTCAGCATAAATCAATGCTTTCTTTTCTCCTTAGATAGGTAGAAAGAGACTTTACTTTCCCTGATCATATGTATACAGTCCACCTGCCATGCAGGTATTTCCTATCAAATTATAGAAATAGTAATACTGTAACTGTCAAACCTTAATAAAATTTTTACCATTAACTAAGAAGATTACTGTACTGTACCTATTTAATATGAAAAAAAAAAAAAAAAAAGTATTGTACCTCACACAAGTGGATTTGTTTTCGAGGGTTGGTGCACTGGAAGCATTTCATCTCGCATGTTGGAAGTCAGGTGGGAAGTAGTCATTCTGTAATCAAAGTATGAGCTACAAGACTTATACTATGGTCTAGCTCAGGTGGAGTTATCTTCCATTTCATCTAAACACAAGTTCAGCAATAGTATTATATTGCATGGTAATCACACTGAAAAATAAATGTCAAAACACACATTTGGAAAAAACATTTCTAACATTGGAACTTGACTTTGCCTGTCTAATTAAGATAATAGTGTAACAGATATGAAGAAAGGATAGCAGGAGCATAGCGCATATCCTGTAGCACTAATGCACACCCACACATATACTGTACATGGGTTTTGGTCTTGAAATGTACCATGTGTTATGAAACCATATACTGTACATAACAGTCTTGACTGAATGGGTAGTAAAGTATTTACGAAAAATTTTCTTATGGCAAACTACATTTTCAGAATTGTATTGCACTAGCCTGGAAGTTTAGTGTAAAAATGAAACCATGCAATATGAGGGTATTACTCTATTATATATATATATATATATTATATATACAGTACTGGTATATAATAAATAGGGAGTTTCAAATTTACAGGATTACACAGTCCAGGTGATCAGCATGATTTGGAAGCTAAAGTTCCAGTAATAAAGTGAAGGAAATATCATCAGTATGGGTGAAAGTATAGCCTACTGCCTCAAAACACAGTGGCCTCTTACTCTATTATCGCAGGGCTACTAGGCCAGACAGCTTGAGGAACTTCAACAACTCTATTATCAAAAACAGTAAAGTAACACCACAGTAACCAGTTTTGATATGTTATCAGTTCAAGTGATTAATCAGCAGTACTTTAACTTGAACTTACCAAATCCAACCAATTTTAACACCTTCATCCAAGTGACATACAGTGATTAAGATTCTTATAAATTTGCTTAATGCAAGCATTATCATTCATATAAAAAAAAAAATAAAAACCTTGAAGGAGTTAAGACGATTACAGCCTGGTGACGATTTTATTCAGGCTGATAATAGAATTTACTAATTGCCAGGAGTACCTTAGGTCTAGCCCAACCTAAAATAACTAACTTTAACACAGCCCAAGAACAGTAACTCGGTCTGACCTAAGCTAACAAAAATTTTCCCACCAAAATGTTTCCCATGTATTTGGGGTTAATTGCCTGGCTACAGTTAAAAGTTGCATATTTATTGGCATTCTGAATCTGTGTTTTATATATAAGCATAATAAAATAATTTGAATATACACTATTGTACACCTAATATACACCCAAGGAATATGCTATATTATATTAAGACTATACATCAAAATTTAATGAACCATAAATCTAACTCCACTTTTGTTGAGTACTGGTACAGTATAACAATGCATCACCAATGTTATTACTATTACAGTACATCATTTGTGTTGATATAATATTTAATTAAATTCCAGTACAGAGTGTCCCAGAATGATAAAAAATGTTACCAAAAAACACCACAAACAACACTAATTATCAATATAAATTAATATAAATGTTACATTTAAAACCCAAAAGTATTCAGAAAGGGTTTTAACTAGTCAGAACCTGAAGAAGTCACATTTGTTATATTTCACAACTAGTATTATCTAAGGATAGGTATGAATATATATATATGGATACCCCAACAAATCACAGATCATGCCACAAAACCTGTATAACATTCAAAATTTTTATAACAGCTTATACTGTATATTGTAAGCAAACAGGGTAAATTAGGTAGGCCCTATGCCAGATTGTTCTCCAGGTCCAATCAGATAATAATGACAGTAGGCATATCCGAGATGGGAATCGACTATTGTGCTGTGGCGGTCATACCACACTTTCTTCTGTGTCCCTCCACTGTCGGTTCCGTCCCTCGCCCTCATGCTCTTGCTGGGGCAAGAACAGTGATTGCTACAGTTTGTCCTCCAGCCGTGCCATTACAGTCTCAGGCTGTCAGTGAAAGAAGATCACTACTTTTATTATATACACTTACCACTAAAAGCCCAGATTCTCTGATGGTGATCTCCAGTGTCATTACTGACAAAAGGGCTTATGCATACAGGGATATGTAAAAACTCAGATAGGAATGGGGCTATACAGTATTGTACTTGTATTTTGCTGTATATTAATTATGTGTATGTGTGATCTTTAGCCTACTCTACATATTCACTTCCTATTCAGTATCTTCACTGCATTTTTTCTAACTTACCGTGACAAACCAGAAGGAGTTGGTCTTGAATATTCCCCGGGCTAGAAATCCCATCTCATTTTCTGGGGCGATGACATGGAGGTGAAGATGGGATACAGAGTGGAAGGGTGGCCAGTGGAAACCCAGTCTTGCTGATCCATCTGAACCTCCTTGTGTTGCCAGCACTTCCTTTCCCACACTCACCATCCTCTCAACTGCATAACAAATCAAGTCAATTGGAATGGTTAGCTAAATGATGTTTGGAAAAGAAAATATACTGTAAGAAAAAGACACCAAAGAAACTTGGCTCACAGAATCATCACACACTGGATAAATTCCCTTACCTCTTTGACTTAAAACTCAGACAACAACATAACAAAGTTACTGAATTCACTGTAAGCTTTTGTTCTATGTCAACGTGTTCAATGCATAGTACGTGTGTGAAGGCAATAGTAGGCTAAGTACCGTATATATTTATGGATACACAGAGTGAGTGACCAGGATTGGAGAGCCAAGATGAATCTCCAGTACAATAATAACAAAATATTGTCAGTAAGGAAGTTATATAATACTGTATATTACAATATTTACAGAAAAGTTAGGATTTTAAAGGTGTCAAGTAGGTACTAAAAATTATGTACTGGTACAGTAACACAAAATAAGCTACAGCAATTATAACCATAACCCACATATGAGAAAAATCATGGATCAACTGTAATGGTCATTACTACCATGATCTATTTGCATAATACAGTACAGATATGCAAAGAACAAAAATTATGTATCCTGGAAAGGTACAACTGGGTGGGTTTGTACATAACTTGGTAATTATCTATTCTATTGCTGTTTTCTATTACGATGTTTTTACCTTCTTTACCCAATAATTTATACCATTTTAAGACACTTTTCTTCTATGATATTTTCTTTGGAAATGCCTCATTTTCTAAGATAGGGCATATTCAAATGGGGCATTTTGAAAGTAGCCTGTCCTTACCTTACCTAACCTAGACCGAATCAGATTAAAGGGATCTAACCTGGGCTAACTACCGGGACCAAACCTGGGCAAACTACCAGGAACTAACTGTGGTAAAGTACCAGGAACTGACCGGGGCAAAATACTGGGACTTAGCCGGATCTGGCAACACTGCTACAAAACGGCAATAGTCTAAATAAATACCCATAACTTACCCATGGGTATGTGTTCCTTAGTGAGACTACGTGCATCAGTGAAGTGTTGACGGGTAACAATAAGGTAGTGATGTGGGGCAGCTGGTCGCATGTCAGGGAACACTACAAACTCATCATCCTGTTGACAGAGGTGAAAGGTTGTTACTGAATTGGAGGTACAGTACATAGGGCCTTATGCAAGAACATTGGTGATGTTGACCATGGCGTGGTACCAATACGACGACTCCATAGACAATTAACAGAGTCATCGTACCTGTACCACATCATCGTCAACACCACAAACATTCTTGCATATGGCCCATAGTTTTATAATTTTAATATGCCTTGTACTACAAAGAGAAATGTTGAATATTGTAGGTTTTCTCAACTTTTCTATTGTTTTCTAACCTGATGTACAATGTTGCTTGGTTCAACACCATCACATATCTTGCAGAAGATACACTTTCCTCGGTCATGTGAAGGTGAAGGTGGTGTGGTGGTACCTGTACTCATCTTGTTACTTGTTTGCGGCACCTAATATCAATCAATCAGTCAATCAGTCTTGTTACGTTATTTGTTTGCGGCACCTAATATCAGTCAGTCTTGTTATGTTACTTGTTTGAGGCACCTAATATCAATCAATAAGTCTTGTTATACTATTTGTTTGCAGCACCTAATATCAATCAATCAGTCTTGTTACGTTACTTGTTTGCGGAGCCTAATATCAATCTATCAGTCTTGTTACGTTACTTGTTTGCGGAGCCTTATATCAATCTATCAGTCTTGTTACGTTACTTATTTGCGGAGCCTTATATCAATTAATCAGTCTTGTTACTTTGTGTTGTAGGGTCATGAAAATTAGGTTAGGTGGGTAGGGACTAGGAGGTATCTCCAAAATACTAAAAAAAGGGTCAAAATCATTCAAAACGCAGGAAAATACGATATACACTAAAAAAATAGGTATTATTCAAGCGTTTGTCCATAATCACTCCCATTAACTCTTCTCTGTCAAATATATTTCTTAATACATGTACGTCATTTCCTTATTGGTTATTTCCGTCGGAAATGCATTAAATACAACTACCCTTAATTGATTAAATTTTCCACTGGTATTCGTTGTGGCCACATGCGGCATACCTAGCCAGGTACCTATTCCTGAAAGAAGCAGGTGATCAGGAAATCCACCACTTCTTCATAGAGGTAGCCAAGCTCTAGCCACCCATTCAAAACACCGCCACTCTCAATTAACAAGGTACGTCGACGTCGTATAATACCAATTCAAGATAGCCACCAAGTGCTTACATCCAGGCCCCATAGATTGCTAAGGTTAGGTCCCGTTGCCGCGGTCCTGATTAGGTTAGGTTAGATCAGGTGAGGTCTACCTAATTCTATTTAATGCATTGTAGTGTTTTTCAGACATATCTGTAGTTCAAATATGGCAAAAATGAGGTGTTTTTGGAGATTGGGTTGGGGGGAGGGGGGGGTAATACCTCCAAAAACATTAATTTGCGACGGATGTGAACATTAAATTTGTTAAAACACATTATAAAACATTGCATTCTGAAAACCTCGAGTCGAAAACAAATCATGTTATGAACAAACACTTGAATATTACCAAAAAATATGCCGGTATATATTGTTTAACTAGGGGTCTATTATCTGTAAACTTTAACTATAATAATATACTATGAACTGTAACTATAACTTACCCCACTACACTTTACTCACCGAACAAAATAATTGATTATAATGAGGTTTTCAGATAGAATATAACTATAATGAGGTTTTCTAATCGACTATAAAAACCATAATGGGGTTTTCTAATAGACTATAATGAAATTTTCTAATATCATCCGAGTCACCTATACACATTCACTATATCATACTACTAACTATAACTTGGATATCTCGTCTATCAATAAGTTAATTTATAATCTGTATTGTTGTTATCCTCTACAAGTTGCAACCACCAATCACTCGTGCAATGCTACACCTAAATTAAATCAAAGTTAACCCAAATAATTTTATTTTTTAAGACAAATGACTCGAGTACTTACCAATATCAACCAACATGATACGTATATGCCCAATTTCACGCAAAGTCTGCAATAAACTATATATTATAAAGTCAAGGGGGACCTTGCGTCATTACCCGGTAAATTTACAGAAGAACTGGGTTCACTATATTGTATAATTATTTTAGTATCATTACCCACTATTTTGGACCATTCTAACACACTTTTCATCTATATGGTGTTTCTCTCGGAGATGCCCCGTTTTACAAAGATAATTTGGAAATTAGTCTGACCTAACCTGACCTGTCCTAACCTAACCTAGACCATACCCATTACCCTGGGTGAACAGACTCCAGAATACACAATACAGTTTATTGGTAGTACACAAACAAGGCCAAGAGATATACCTGGTCAGGACACTTGCCCTCCTCACCTCCCATGCACCTGGGGGGTGAGTGAATCTGTGACGTCAGCAAAAGGGCAAACTCATGGTCAAGAAGGGGCTATATGCTGTACAGTTGACTTTTGGCTGTCCATCAGTGTTGGTCTCCCGCTCTGTTTTCAAATGGATGTAGGGCGGTATTTCAAAATCATTAATAGGAAATAATGCCATGTGACTGTTCCCATGGGATAATAATAAGATTTTCCTTTACTCTCTTCTCTCTCTACACACACACACATTCACTCTCTCTCTGCACACCCACACACACATACTTTCTCTCTCCCTCTACCTATATATACACACCCACACACTCTCTCTCTCTCTGCACACCCACACACGCATACACAGTCTCTCTCTCTCTCTCGTGTCATTCTGCCTGTTTGATTCTCTTCTATTACTACTCTTACTTTTATTGTTAATAGTATTATTATTAACAGACATTTGTTAATACGCATATGACTTATATTGTTATAGTGTGTCTGTATGAATTATTTATAATTATAATGTTTATGTGTCACTTTCTTCTAATGCCTCTCTCTCTCAACAGATTTCCTGGCAAATCTTTTTGTTCGCCTTCCAACGTCTCCTTCAATCTCTCGTTTTCTTTGGATGGCCAGTGATGCGATGCAAAGGGCAGTAAGCTCCTCCCCCTGAAATTGATACCTGTAGTGGGGGAGTTATTGTCCTGACTCTTGGGCTTGGTACACAAAGGTCACACAGAATATGGTGCGGTGCTAGAACTGACCCCTTAGTGACCCAGCAGCTAACGGAGCGAACACACTAGCTTCCCCCCTCTGCTCTGCCTTGCTTGGCTCCTGCAGCCCCAACTGTCCAACACCACAACGCTGTCCTTGGGTCCACTCCACATCCCTGATATATTATTGAATAAAACCGTGCCTAGTATTGGTAGTATACTATAACAACCTTGGGTAGTAACGACCTCCCGACGTTACAATATTGTACCATTTTTTCCTAGATCTTCCCCTTCTTTGATTTATGATTGTATATTTAAAAACGTGGTGGAGCTAATACATATTAGTTATCCTCATGTCTAGAAAATTTGTCACTATGTTTGTGTCTGACTCTTCATTCCTTGATTTTGCAAACATCATCTCACTGATGTCAGTCTTTGGTCCCATCCAGAGTGTTGCCGAAACCAAATTTCTTCTCGGTCCACATACCTAGCTTATTCATCAATCCAGTCAAGACAATAAAACATGAATCGCAAGTAAATGAGAAATACTGTGCAGTATAGTTTAGCCTTGGACCTGCAGAAAAATTTAAAAAACATACTTGTTTGGCAAGGTAAATCAAAGTCTAAATATTTCTTGCCCAGCCACCATTTATGGGTATAAAAATACAGCACATTGTTCTTTTACCATGGCTATGTATCTAGACCTTTTGACATGTATTTATGTATAGTACAGTATGACCAGCTAGCATACCAATTAACCTGTTATTGTTAATCTTATTTCTTAACTCAGAGCCACTCCTGTCACACTATCAGTCCAGATACATAAGATAACTAATCCACTATAGCAAGAGAGCATCAATATTAGTAGACAGGACAATAAAGCTGGTATCACACGGGCACTTTATCCTGCGACATCGTGTCCTGTGACACCTTTTTGACGACATGACGCGGGAAACTGGAGATTTCAGGTGACGAGGTGTAAATGGAAACTACTGAAAACTGTTGCAGATTTCCTGAGACAGGGAGAAAGTCATTGAAAGTCTATAGTGAATAATACTGTATTGAATATATTATTCTGGCATATTATAATTTAAGTGGTGTTAGGTATCATTACTTGAATATATATACAGTATCATATTCCTAGATCTTATACATTATATACACCAAATTTAACTGTTAAACATGAGCATGGAACATTTATTTGATTTCGGGTTTTTTTACATTCTGCTTTCGCCTGGTCCAAACCACATACCAAGAAGAACAAGTACCGAGGGATATCCTTGCACACCAGAATTTGTTCAGTGTTCACTTTGACAGAAATCTTTCAGAGTGTTTTGGTTGTCCTGCTGCCCACGTGGTGTCATCGGTCGTCGTTGTTATCTTTTTTGAGATTATGCCGTGTGCTATTAATTCCCACAACATGTCATCGAAAATGGTGTCGCAGGAAAGAGCGACTGTGTTCCTGCGACTGTGTGATACGGCCTTAACTTCACACAACATTTCTCTCATCTTATGAAATCTGTTCCGCTGGCCCCAGTTGGATATCATGGATCTGTAAAATACAAGGAGAGGATACATCATCACTGTTGTCAATATTACTGTATCATACAATCTTGCATTCAGCAATTTATAAATGAGAAAAAAATGCTGGCTACATTTTTGAGGAGGTAGAGGCAGAGTGGATACAGAGATGAACTGCAAATATCAATGGGCCATGTTCGAGTCCAAGTCAGATGTCTGGGGTTTTTATGAGGTGATATGATGGTTCTTGCTGTTCTTCAAGTATCCTGGATAAACAAACATGTCAAGAAAATACCCCCTATATCATCAACTTATACAGCATAGAAGATTTTCCAAGATGCTGTGAGTGGCAGTATAGCTGCACTCTCCAGAGAGTGACATGGATAAATAAGGTGTTGTCATCTCGTGGGACAGAAGAGAAGCTACCAACTCCATGAAGCTCCACTGTCTCATCTAGTGTGACACTCAATTTCGGGGCCACACAAAAATCACAAGCTACTGAGGCCTACAGTCCCGAGGTTGAGGTATAAAAAATATTCAACTTCATAAATTTACTTACTCAAATATCTTACCTGCAAGAGATGGAGATATATAAAGTACAGTACCCAAAAAACTATAGATGAATTGACACAATAATAATGCAGTATAGTACAGTTGTGGAAGGGAGTTTCTTTGCCACCATGGAGTCTCTCTTACCCTAGTACACAACTTGGTCTAGTAATGGACCATATGAATGAATCATAGTATAATGACAAAGATGATTGATAGATGACTTGCCAGGAAATTTTAATCAAAATGTATCAAGCAAGATACCATAATGGTTAAGTAAAGATGTGTACAGTACTGTACTAGGGTATAGAGGGACCCCATGGGGGTAAAGAAACTCCCTTCCGCAACTGTACACGTACTAAGAAAATGTGAAAAAGTACACAAGCCAATAATGTCCTATTTTATGCCTTCATTACAACAACACCCAGTGGCTGGTGCCAAGAGAAAACACTCCCACTCAGTTCATCAAACCACTGCACAGAATAACTAAACATAAACAATTTGTCACTCATATAAGCTAGGGAAAAAATATATGAATGGAAACTTTACATGGGTTATAATAGTCAGTAAGAACAAGCCAAATTAAAAGTTTCCAGTGCAACGCAATACATATTTCAAACAAAATTTGAAGTCAAATGTAAAATTTCACCAGCGACACAGAGTATACTTGTGAGTCATATTTTGTATAACAGGCTTTCTCAAAGTTTCATAAGATCCCTAATCTGTTGATACATGCCCAGTGTGATGCTTCTTGTAAAAAGAAACCAGCTAAAGTCAACTGCAAAGACACCTATAGAGAGTCAAGACAAAAATCTGTTGAATTGGCAAATGTTGGGATATGATTGCTTCCTGCAGTACAACACTTTCTGGTGGTAAAGGCAAGACCAACCTGAACTCTGGTTGGGGCACCAAGTGCATGGACCACTGAAGCAGCTATATCCTCGGCTGTCAGCGACTCAAGGCTTCGGTAAATTTCTTGGCCTTTTTCTTTATCATTTAACATCCTGGGAACAAACTCTGTCTCAACAATACCAGGACTGATGGCCTGAAATATAAGTTCAAATTAAAGTTATCATTAGCACAATCAAAATTCAGGTTTGGTATAGTTTTCTTAACAAGTAATGTTCCCTCAGAACAAGACCACAATTAACAAACTTTAGCACTAATTGTTCCAGATTCCCTCCTACTGTAACAAAAAATCTTAATAACCCACACACATACAGTACTGTACTATTAAATGCCTCACCGTCACTCGAATATGAGACTTGATTGCATGCAGCTCTTGTTGGAGCCCCTTAGTCAGAGCTGTCACTGCATGCTTGGTGGCAGAATAGAAGTGTAAAATAGGTGTATTTTTTGACACACGATGACCAGACAAGCTGTGAGAGAGGTGACAAGGTGGATAAAGCAAATGGTTTGAAACCTGTTTTACCTTGGCCAACCCTTAAGGAGAGTTTCCATTAGGGAACAAGACATCAATCCATATGAATGAATGAAGATGCTGAAGATAGCCATTGTAATAATATAAGGCTGGCCTTATAAGTTCACAAATACAATACAGTATATGAATGCATGTTAAGGAGGTACAACTATTAGCCAGTGTAAAATAAGAGGCAAAAGATATTAATCACTAAAAATATACTTAAGACACCATTAAGATAGATGATATCAAGCAATTTTCAAATTAAAGTAACATACAGCACATTCAAAATCAATACCGGAAGAGTAATTGAGATATACCGGTATATTAAATTTACAGTGCAGAGACAAATTGCAATGATACCGACTGTTGAAATTGTAAATATTTTTTTGACCTACGCAACAAAGATGTGCCAACAGCATAGGTACTGGTAGTATCAGTCATTATATATTGGTAGTGTGTAAATATGGCAGATGAGCCGATACTTTTATAGTTTATGTATAACATTAGGTACTCAAGACAGTATGGTTCATGCCTGTTGATATGAATAATATGTCCATCATCTATGCCCCGCTGCCTCATGGATGCTACTGCCTCCCTGGTACATAAACTGAGACCCACCACGTTTACATCCAGCATGGTACGCCATTCTTCAGGGGTCCCTTCTTTCTCAAGAGTGTAGGAATTAATATACAGATGGCTGATGAACCACCCTGTCAGTAAATCTCTACATATAATCCCCCCGCAAAAAATGTTAAGCAATAATCCAATATTATACAGGTAAGTCATAAAATAAGATTACCAAACAGAATCACGATGTGTATGCCATACCAAGGAGAGTGTGGTTGTAGGATATTCCAGCATTGTTGATGCACACATCCACACCACCAAACTGCTTCTGAATCTCAGAGAAGAGGTTGAGCACTTGGTCATCCTTGGTGATGTCACACTTAATTGCGGTGAGAGAGCCTGGGTGGTTGCTCAACTCTGCTGCCATTGTCTGTCAAACATCCTTAACTGTATATACTGTACTTAGGTATAGTACTTAACTAACAGCAATTGCAATGTGAAAGTGCAAAAAGTCACATTAATACTAGACTCGTTATAATAATTTTCATGATGAAACATCTTGCTAATAACAGTACAGTACATTGGGCAGCTCATTAGCAAAATAAAATTAAAGGCAGCACCAGATAATGACACCTTTTTTATGCATGTCACTATCTGGAGAGAGCAAATATACCGTTATTCACATCATCTTGGAATGTGGTCTGGGATTTATCTATAATCTATACTATGAATTGGTGACGATATACCAATTAGAGGGTACAGTACTTTCTTTGTTATATGGTGTTGGCACCAGGATATTTTCTTTGTACAGTACAGTACAGGTATATAAATTAGCATCAACTATTGGACATCTTCTGACATCCTTCACTGTTGTCCATTGCTCCTTCATGATGTGCATTTATAGCAGGCTGTTTTGTAATTAATCAAAAGCATTTCAAAATCTGGACATGGTGCTATACAGAATTAATTGAAAGCTTACTGAGCAATGAGAATAATAAGTTTTTATGTGTTATTTTCCAGTACCTCCTCTATTTCCTCCCACATATTATTACTACTACATGGCCCTAGTTATACTGTATTTATGTTCAGGTTTTGCACTCAGGAGGGTAGGAGGGAGGTAGGAATAAAGTCCATACATATTTAGGTGTGACCACATCTTTTCAATGGACATGTTTTATGACTCTCTTTCAAGTCACTGTACTGTATGTTGGGCTGTTGACTGCTCATATGTCACTGTCACCACCACCCCAAGGAAACTCATCAGAAAATATAGCCAGCAATAATAAAATGTGGTACAGTAGTTACTAGTTAATTTAGAACCGGGGAGCTTTTTACCAAGGACCTGGGAGCTTTTTACCAAGGACCAGGAGCAATTTACCAAGTCCTGGGGAGCTTTTTACAAAGGACCTGGGAGCTTTATATCGAGCACGGAGTATAATAACGTACCTTTATTTTGTCAATGTTGCGTGCAACTCCCACCACCTTCATTCCCTTGGTGACCAAACACCTAGCGATGGCTGCCCCGATGCCGGAGCTGGCCCCCGTAACCAAAGCCACTCGTCCAGACCAACGCTCCATGTCTATCTGCACGGATAAAGGAATGACTGGATTATAGTTATTACATACAAAGGAATGACAGGATTATACAGTTATTACATACAAAGGAATGACTGGATTATACAGTTATTACATACAGAGGAATGACTGGATTACACAATACATATATGCAGGAGAGGATTGCTTTTACAGAATGGCCAGCATATTATAATGATTCTCAACCTCTCTACATCTCCCAAAAAACACAGAACATGGCATATAGAATGTATTGGGGGTCACTGAATTCATGGCAACATAAAGTACTGTACTGTACAGCCAATTTAAATATGAAGTTATGCAAGGTAATTCAAATTGAAGAAAAAAAAAGAAAAGAAATAAAGGACAACTTGGAGTATTACTTGTTACGGTACTGGGCAATACACCCTCCAATGTAACCAATATATTATTTTCTGTTGTATTATACTGTTTTAAGGGAGTCATAATATACTTTGGGGACATTGGAGGGCAACTGATTCCTCCTTAATATGCCATGAAACAGGGCCAGATTAACAAAAAATAATGGTGTCCTGTTGCTTGGAAATAATAGTTTGGAGGAATCAGTTACTCCAATTTTGCCAACACCCCCTTAATTAAGGGACCCTGTGATGAAGTCAGAAAATTGGAGGTAAATGAGTTGCAGCTGCTCCATATATAGCCACTCATATATCCCTTTGTCTACTCATAGCTAGCCACGGAGTGGCGAATACATTAATCCCCTTCCCAGACACGACTAATCCCCTCTTGGGATACCTGCCGTCAGTACTCTCTCCAGGGGATACCAGTCGCCAGACAAGCCGCATCTCTCTAGGGACGCCAGCTGCCAGACTCCTCTTCTTGTCTCGGCAGTGATTCATCACTGGGAAAGATATACCTGCCTACGTGCGGGGTCAGGAGATCACGTGGGAACGCTACATCCGGGACCGTAGTCCTACCGAATAAGGGCCGAGCTACTGCTGGGCTAGACACTTACTCTCGAGCTCTGGACGAAAGACCTGCCTACCGCCATACCTGCCTGCTGCCATACCTGCCTAGCTGCACCAAGCCTAGACCGTGTTCCCGCCTTGATCACACGTCCACTCTCCAGCCCCAGACAACTCTTCTGGAGCAGCTACGGCTCACCTACGGCACGGAACGGCAGACCAGCATACTCCCATATCTGTGTCACTTCATTGTACCTACCAATAAACTGTTACTGTATATTATAGAGCCTGTTCACCCTGGGTAATGATGCAAGGGCTTCCTTGACGTTATAGAGTACTTCAAATATTGTCACAAATCAAAAACACCTATATGGAAGCAGCGTGTTTCGTGGCAGAGTCAGGAGGAATCAGAAGGCTCCAATGCCCATACACGATCACAGGGTCCTTAAATAATTTTGGTATTAGTACAGAAGTGGACCTTAATTCAGCAGTGTTGCCAGATCCGGCTGGGTCCTAGTATTTTACCCCTGTCATTTATTGTACTTTATCACGATTATTTCCCGGTAGTTTGCCCAGGTTAGGTCCCGGTAGTCTGATGCGGTCTAGGTTAGGTTAGGTTAGGTCAGGTCAGGTAAGGTCAAGCTAATTTCAAAATACCCCATTTGAATATGCCCTATCTTGGAAACGGGGCATTTGAGGAAGAAAAACCATAGAAGAAAAGTGTCTTAGAATGGTCCAAAATAGTGGGTAATGAGAGTAAAATATCTATTATACAGTAAGGTCCACTTCTGTACCTTTACCATAATTTTCACCTCCATTGCATTAGAAAATGTTTAATTTTGGAGATACCCCCTACCCTGGCTACCCACCTATCAAAAAAATCTTATAGCTTAACTAACTAAAAGGGTCTGAAAGCTGGTCTGTATAATTATAGGGTATAGATTACTGTTCCCTTATTTCTCATTTCCAAAGTATAATCCATAAAAGAAAAAAAAAATGTTTCCTCCTCAACACAGACTCCAATCTCAGTATGGGTAATGTATGTATGTAGTTAATAATACTGTTATTAACTTACTCCCATATCCCAGTTCCACCTCTTGTGCTTGTGTCATGTATGTAGTTAATAATACTGTACTGTAATCAAATTAGTCCCATATTCCAGTCCCACCTGTTGGTCTTGTGGGTAATGTACAGTATGTATGTAGTTAATAATACTGTAATCAAATTAGTCCCATATTCCAGTCCCACCTGTTGGTCTTGTGTCTAATCATATGTATGTAGTTAATAATACTGTAATTAAATTAGGGTAAATATTGAATGAATTACCGTTATTGGGTCCGGTTTTTCTACTTTCATTAATCACTTATTTAGACCATTCTAAGACTATTTTCTTCTATGGCATTTTCTCCGCAAATGCCCCATTTCCAAGATAGGGCATATTGAAATGGGGCATTTTGAAATAGGCGAGCCCACACTTTAATGCGAGTTGCCAAACGGCATTTTGATGGCGATTTCTAGGCTGGAAAAAATGTCCTATGTCGGGCAAAGGTATATTGGGCTTCCTATTGTGGAACGATTTATTATAACTTATTCAATATTTTTGACATATTTTTAACTTATCTTGGACTTATTTTCATACGAATACAGCCATGAATAAAAATATATCTCCTATTATTTCAGAAGAGGCTTTTTAGTCCGCTTATACGCAAAGATAACAAAATTAGAATGATATACAAACTTATACAGGCCTTTTATAATTTTATTTTACATTTTACGTCGTCAATGATAGTAACAGTACTAAATCACAATAAGATGTTGATAATATATTGGTGTCTCCATACGATACGGTCTCCGCTGCTGCAGCAACACGTAAACAAACCAACCCAGCACCCAGTGCTTCCATTTTAGGGTAAAATATCCTAAACTAGGGTAATTAGATTCTCTTTAGGGTAGTGTTTAGGGTAATGCTTAATTTGGGGTAACTTTAGGGTAATTCATAGGCAAAACATATTTTATATGTCAAAATCTATCGAAAATTAAGAAAAGTACACAAAGCTGTTGTAGACATGAAAAGAAAGTTGAAAGTTTATTAATACTGAGGCTACATATTTACGTTGCTTTACAATTTTGCTGAACCCATCAAATTATCCATAATGCAGTGTATTGGGGCATAACCCAGATATCCTAAGTTTATTTTCTTTCACTGAAAAACATGATGATCTTTACAAATAGAATTTATTTTAGTTTGTCTTATATATGATCCTAAATGACTGTGTAATAATGCATTACATTATTCAAAGTTACGATGTTGCCGATTTTTTAGGGTAATACATAGTAATTTAGGGTAAAACTGGCTCGATTCTAGGGTAATATTTTCGGAGCTCATGGAAGCCCTGCCAGCGCAAGGTATGCATATTTCTAATGCTAATAAATGTGAAAATATGGCATTTCAACATTTTCCGCTTCATGGTATGGGTCATGCTAAATACAATTGTTAATATTTGTAGGCTGTTATACTCATGCAGTTCATGAAAGCCGCTTAATGCACACATTTCGACTTTTATTATTTACTAATTTATATGAAAAATACAGTATATTCAGCATATATTATGCGAAAACACAAAAGTATGTATTTTTTTATACATCTAAGTAAAAGGTCGTGAACTAGAACGCTAATTTTCTAGTGTAAAATAAGGTATGAAATTTAACTAAGTTACCCATGTCCAGCACTTAAAAGGTCGCAAATAAAAAATAGATCACCATTTGGCAACATCACTCAAAGTGTGGGCTCGCCTATTAGCCTGACCTTACCTGACCTGACCTAACCTAACCTAGACCGCATCAGACTACCGGGACCTAACCTGGGCAAACTACCGGGAAATAACCGTGGTAAAGTACAGAAAATGACTGGGCCAAAGTACTGGGACCTAGCCGGATCTGGCAACACTGCTACAAAACGGTAATTCTTTCAATAAATACCTAAATGAGTCCCATATTCCAGTCCCACCTCTTGTGCTTGTGTGTAATGTACAGTCGGCAGCAGAAGTCCTGTCACCTCACCTGCTTCACCGAGACATGCAGTGTTCATTGACTCGAGAAATACGAACGTTTTCTACACCTAATAATCTCGAATCTATGAACATCGCGTGCCTCGGTGAAGTAAGTGAGGAGCTGGACTTTTGCCGACGACTGTATATGTATGTATGTATTATGTAGTTAATAATAATGTAATTAAATTAGTCCCATATCCCAATCCCACCTGTTGTGCTTATGTGGTGACTGTCAAGCAGGCTATAGGGATTTAATAGTTGGCATATATATGACTCGACTTATCCCCTAAGCCCCGCCCACTTTATTCTCGGGCCTCTAGGCTGCTGGGCAGTGGCGGCTGCTGAGTGGCCAGTGAACGGTTGCCAGACCTGTCAGGGGCCGGATACTCAAAACGCCATTCGAGTGAAGGCGCCTTTTGATTCGGCGGGACGAAGGCGCCTTTCAGAAAGGCGCGATTCCGATACTCAAAAAATTTCAATTGCGCCTTTGGTGTGCCTTTCGGCGATTTTGAGCCAATCCTCAAAATGCGCAATTTGATACTCCAGCCAATCACAGCAGACCTATCGAAGTGTGCTTAGGAAATGTAAACCAATCATAATCTAGTATTTCGAAGAGCGGTCTGAGCGGATAACAGACATTAATAATAAACAAACATTAAATGACGGAACAAATGACATAACAACGAAAATATAGACAGTATATATAATTGACTAGGAAAAATTACCATGATTTCAGCATCTTAATAAATTTGATGATTAACATTGATTTTAGTTATATTATTAATTAAGTATCTAAAGTTTTCATATAAAATAAAGTAGTTATCGAAAATAAAATCTATATGTTAGGCTTCACGGAGATAGCCAAATGAATTTTTTTTTTTTTTTTTTAATAAATCGTATATAGCCATAATAGGGTATTAATGGCTGCATTAATTTGCCCCATATGATATAATTATGTAACCAATATACATATGAGTAAACTATTTAATGCTACAAGATCAAAATCGTCATTACCAATATAGACCTAACCTACTTCAGCTGGCATTATTGTTTGGTTAGGTCTGCGACAGTGACTAATTAACTCCGCAAGAATCAAATTGTTTTGATATTTTACACTACATAATTATCTGTTACATAATTATTTTTAATGGTTCACTGATATAGCCATTATTACCTTATTTTGGCTATAATATACATAATATTCTTACGAAGCCACAATCACGAGCGCAAATCCTTACTCGTTACTTGTTGTTGGATATTCTATGCCCCGCTCCACCAGCAGATGGTGCTCTGCAGGCCCTCTCTCAATATTACTAAACACTATAATCACTTGTAATACTCATATCATCCGTGTCGTAACACTCAGCGAACAGATGTGTTTTCAGTGTTTTCTTAAAAATCGTGCAATTTTCACTACTCCGGACATCTAATGGCAATCCATTAAAGAGCCTTGGTGCACACCTTACAAGAGTTTTTTTTTTTTTTTTTTTTTAATTAATTTATTACGCCAAAGGCGTCAAACAAAGGTACAACATTTTCAGGTATAAGTTAATTACATTAATATGGCACTTTTCCCACATCAGATCTCACATTATAATAATTCCTGATATATATATCACCAAACATCACAGCTCACATCATATTTTAGCACATAATTCACCCCATATGACCATTACCCTATTGAGCAATTATAGTATCATAACATAGTATTACAGTATTCCATCATTACCCCCCTCCCATATCAAATTACACATCACCCAAAGTATATATCATCCCAGTAACATAATAAGTCCCATATATCTCAACACACATCATATATCAACATAAATAGAAAGTATATACAGTATATCATATCAAGTCTCATCATTTCACAACTCATATCATAAATCCCTTCATAAAACCAATATAACATCATAGTATGGCAACACAGCATTCCATAATTCCATATCAGATCACATATAAGTATAACTTCTAACATTTCATATAATCATTGTAGTATATCATATCAAATCACATAGCCATTTCACAACTCATATCATAGATCCCTTCATAAAACCAATATAACATCATAGTATGGTAACACGTCAGCATTCCATAATTCCACATCAGTTCATAATTTTGTAGTGCTATGATACTGTAGTGGTATTATGTCAAAACAAAATACACATTGTTCAAATAGGCATGAAGTTAAATTAGTTACATGACGTGAACTGCAACGAGTGGGAAGCTATAAGAATTGATTATCATGTATGTACCATATGTACTACCTCCACGAGTCCACATATAATTAAATTTCTTTATTCTATCATAACTTGCTACTCATTATTTATATTCTATGGCAACCATTACTCTCTTAACAAAGTATTGAAGCAGTATTACATCTAATTAGGAGTGAAGAGCTATCCGAGCCTATCATTCACTGCCGACATATTGTTGTTTTTATTCATCAAAAGGCGCCTTTCCATCGATACGGCTGCTCCGACCCAGCCGTTGCTCAAAGGCGCTAATACCAATTATATCCAATATGGCCGCACCCAGGGAAAGTTTTGAGTATGCGTCGTTTGGGAAAATGCGCAATCGAAAGGCGCTTTCGGGACAAAAGGCGCCTTTGCACGCTTTGAGTATCCGGCCCCAGGGAAAGTTTTGAGTATGCGTAGTTTGGGAAAAGGTGAGATCGAAAGGCGCTTTCGGAACAAAAGGCGCCTGTGCACGCTTTGAGTATCCCGGCCGTGGCAGGGGCCGGGTCACAGAGTTTATAGCTCTGTGGGCCGGATACTCAAACGTTTCCTAACTTAGGGCAGTCTCGCCGCCCTATCTGACTTATGAAGTCTTAAGTTAGGATATCCTATCTCATGCCCTAAGTTGGTATACTCAAAACTTTTTTAGGGCGTCCTATCCTGTTCCTAAGTAGTTAGGGAGTCTAAATCTTCCCGGGTGCCCTATGTCGTTCAGCCAATCAGGGTGGCGCTTTCAAGGGTAAATATTGAATGAATTACCGTTATTGGGTACGGTTTTTCTACCTTCATTACCCACTTATTTAGACCATTCTAAGACTATTTTGTTCTATGGCATTTTCTCCGCAAATGCCCCATTTCCAAGATAGGGCATATTCAAATGGGGCATTTTGATATTAGCCTGACCTTACTTGACCTGACCTAACCTAACCTAGCTCGCATCAGACTACCGGGACATAACCTGGGCAGACTACCGGGACCTAACCTGGGCATACTACCGGGAAATAACCGTAGTAAAGTACAGAAAATGACCGGGGCAAAGTACTGGGACATAGCCGGATCTGGCAACACTGCTACAAAACGGTAATTCTTTCAATAAATATCCTTTCGAGCATGGAGGTATAATATAGAGGAGGCGGCATGAGCCGCTCGTCCTGTCAACACCACCGAGATACATATGTATCTCGGTGGTGTTGGTCCTGTACACCTAAAGTGAAGCCAGGGGCGGAGCCTATTACCCTACCCCCCATTGACTCAAAACATTGCCCCGGCCGCTTTAACCCCATTATAATTATGCTCTTATTTTCTCATATTAACTATAATTAGAGCCAGAAAGAGACTTGAATTTGTTCCATATATGATAACTGCATAATATTATCCAATTCTGTATATTATCAAAAGTACTTAAACCCATTAAATACAGCTGTTTCCTAGAGCATTATCTCTTCTCGCAAACTTTTCCTAGGAGTATGAATGAAAGAATGAATGAATGAATAGTTTATTTTATGCAAAAAGTATAGTAAAAGAGAAGGTAATAGCTTACACACCAACCCACAGACAGTATTATAACGTTACAGAGAAATACGAACAAGTACAGTTGTCCACACATGAAGCTGGTATGCCTCGCTACTTGTGAGATACCTACAACAGGAAGGAAAGTGAGCAAAAGTTATAGTTTGTTGACAAGCAGATAATAATATTTTACTGTCTGCCTGTCAACGAACTATATCTTTTTTCACTTAAATTTCCTTTCGTTGTAGTCACCTCACAAGTAACGAGCCATACCAGTTTCATGTGTGGGCAACTGTACAAATGCAAATAAAATTAATTATATAAAGAGTTCTAGTATGAGACTCTGGAAGGCCTTATGTCACTCTTCAAGTACAGTATATAAATACGATTATATACAGTAAGATGTGTATTGTGAAGTGAAGATGTGTATAGTGAAGTGAAGATGTGTATAGTGTAGTGTGCTGTGAAGATGTGTGATGTGGTGAAAATGTAGCCTACATAGTGTAGTGAAGATGTGGTTTGTTGTGATGTGTATAGTGTAGTGAAGATGTGTGATGTGTAGTGGTGGTGTGATGTGTATAAGGTAATGGAGATGTGTGTAGTGAAGATGTGTATAGTGTACTGAAGATGTGTATAGGGTAGTGAAGATGTGTATATGGTACTGGAGATATGTGATGTGTAGTGAAGATGTGTATACTATGGTGAAGAGATGTGTAGTGTAACACCCAGAACTGTCATGTAATAGAGTTCACACTCAGGTGTGGTGTCTTGTATCGAACACATTTTACCACTTATAAGCCACATGGAATCTTACCATGATGGCTGCATGGATGTTACTACATAAAGTGTGTCATCACTTACTCAGTTCCAGTTCACTCTGATTCACACAAAAACATTAATTTTACTCATCAGTCCCAGGCCGTAATTTTACAATTATAAAACCTCTTTTGGCACATTGGCTTAACTTAGACTACGGCAGGAATATCTTGGAAAAAAAGCCCTTTATTCCTGAGAAACCTAACCTAACCTAACATAACTACCCTTAACTTAAAACATTTCACATAGCCTACCAAACAAAAGTTTGAGTACAACTGTTACATCAATTTCTGCACAAATGTAGCATCATATAATTATGAAAAATTTCAGCCAGCAGATTTTTGAGATAATTTTATGGGGCACGTCTACAATTCCAAGGAGGCTTCAGTGTTTGCACTTAAATCTCGATAATCAAAGCACAAATCATGTATTAGATACCATCATATAACTCTTGCCACAATAAACTACCGCTATATACTAGAATATATTTGTAACACTCCACATAAGTTGTGTTTTGAAGAGTAATTATCGCTGATGAGGCGGTGTTGTGGCAAGTTACGACCGGGGAATAGCGTGGTAAGACTGCTCGGTAGTGGGTATAAAATTCAGCGGCTTTACGACCAGAGTTAGTCCCTCTGACGTCACAACATGACGCCCAAAATGTTTTGAACATCGCTGGCGGCAGCCATTGTGATGACTTAGTCCCCCTCTGGCGAGCTACGACCGGGACTAAAGTTTTGAACATCCCTACCCGGTACTATAACTTAGACCTAAGTTCTCAACAACCAAATAGTCTACGTAGTAAACACAATTATAAATTAAATATCTTTAAAACATGAAATATGCTAAAACATTCATAATACAATCTCTCAACACTCGAGTTATCCTACAGGCTACAGGCCAACCTTAACTTGGGCACAAGTAGGTCACCCCATGGAGCCAGTTTATCTTTTATAACCCTGTCAATGCCATATATACGTGAGGTTATTCATTAACAGTTAATATCACAACACTATAATAGCCTTGGCTTTGCAGTTTTTGTGTGTACACTATCAATATTCTACAGGACATGGGTGTCACGGTGTGCGGGGCAGGTGATGAATTTCACTTCGTTGATTTGTCCATTTCTGTCGTATATTTTTCTGTATGACTTTCTTAACATACCTATGAAATGTAGTAGAAAGACTCCTGTCTCTCTGGGTACACCCATATGCTGAACACGCCGGCATTATTAAAAAAATGGCAAAGAATGTTGGTGAAGTTGATGGTCCGCCATGATTTTTATTTTTTTTTTATTTAAGGTTTATTGTGCATTACAATACATTATACATAAACATATAGCACAGAGTTATACATATAATATACTTGAAATACACAAAGCGGGCATCAGCCCTCCGGTTGGAGTTTGGGTGTTCCCGTGCTGGGTTGCATGGTGGTGGCGAGAGGTGCTGTGCTCACAGGTGCCTAAAAAGTGAGCTGTGGTGTGGTCAGCGGGGCGGGGGGGCCGCCCTGAGCACCTGCAGCATCAGGTCAGTGGGTGTGTGGCGAACGAGGAGGGCGGCCCTGGCCTGGCGACTGCTGAGAAGTTCCCAACCCGCAGGCTGGGCGGCGGTTGGTGGTAACGGCGCTGATCTGAGGGCGGCCGTGGTCGGGCAGGAAACGAGGTAGCGTACTAGCGGGTGGCGGCAGTGCTTCCCGCAGTGGTCGCACTCCTGCCCCTGGAAGCCGTCGTACAGCTCCTCCCTGGTGCAGTAGCCCAGCCTTACGCGCTGTAGCAGCACCCCCTCTGACCTAGGCTGTTGCTGGGAGGCATCCAGTGGCTGGTAGTCGGTGGCGGCAGCGTACCAAGCCGCCTGTCTCTTCCTCGCTTCCAGTTGCCGGTGTGTGTGGTGGGCGTGCTGGGCTGCGGCGCGCTTGGCACGTGTCTTTACTTGACGCAGACTGGGGGACACATGCCTGGTCACCTGGGGCCACCAGCAGCTCTCTTGGCGGCTGCGTCAGCAGATTCATTGCCTCGTACTCCAACGTGGCTAGGGATCCAGTTGAGCTTCACCTGCCGCCCCTGCGCGGCGATGCTCTGGAAGATACCCAGAATGGTGGTGATGAGGCCCACATTGTCTTTGGGATGCGGCTGCTGGAGGGCCTGTAGCCACGCTCTGGAGTCTGTGTGCAGCATCACGGTGGGCTCCTGTCGGTGGTGGGCGTGCTCCAGAGCCAGTTGGATGGCCACCAGCTCTGTCTGTAGGGTGGAGCAGTGATTAGAGGTCCTCTCGCACAACTCAGTCCCTCTGGTGATGGCAGCAGCACCCGTTCTCCCGCTGTCAGGATCGACTGAGCCGTCGGTGTAGTACACTGCACTGTCTGGTTCAGTGACTTGTGCAATGGCCATGAGGGCATGCTGCCGCATCTCTTCTGTGATGCACTGCGACTTGCTGGCGGGCAGCTGCGTGGCGGAGAAAACTGCCGCGTGGGGCTCCCATGGGGGCGGGGCATGATAGGTGGGGGCAGGGAGGTCCGTCTGCAGCCAGTCCTTTGTCCGCCATGATCAGCTGAGGTTTGTTTTGAGTCAATGGCGGGTAGGGGAGACAGTCGACCAATAGCGAGTTGGCTTCACCATTGTGACATCATGCCGCCTCCTTTATATTATACCTCCATGCTTTCAAGTGACTCGGACTTACTCCAGCCAATCAAAAGCAAGCTCGATCAGCTGACAAAAGTAAACACGAAACAAAACACAACATTATGCGTATGAATGGTATAATGCGTGTCGAAACTGTGGAGAGGATGAGAGTGGAGAGTAAAAGAGAGTAGTATCTACTGCGAAATAAGTGCCACCGCAATCATGATTCATGACAGACAACAGTATGACATTATTGAAAGTCATTAGCAATGTTAGAAATGACTATTTTATCATGTCTACTTGTGTCACATCACATGATTCACAGCTAAATGTAATAATTATTGAGGATTATGTAATGGAAAATAGGAGATTACCAATAGCAGGTAGATGGTGTACGGTAGGTTAGGTCTGTTTAAATGTGCATATTTTTAGTCTAATTGGTGTTGTAGTAACATATACCTTTTTGAATAATGGTATCCCTAATGAAAATATGGCAAAACGAAACTAAAATGTAAAAAATACAACACAGCAACAACATTACTGTAAAAATATTAGTTGGTATCAGTAAATGAACAATTTCCTACAAGTTATCATTAACCATATTCCTCAATGGTGACCACACACAAATAACCAAGCCCAATCTTACCAATAAAGTAGTGTTAAAATGAATCCCCTGAATCAAACCAAACACAAAAGTTGGGCCAAATAACAGATAATGTAAAAAATTATGGGTATTTCTGAAGAAAAGTTCAGCAGTTCTAATTAGGTTTAGCAAGTGGAGTTAGGTTAGGTTAGGTCAGGGTTCTTTCCTCGTAAAAATTAGGTAAGAAATTAATAGAACAACCAGAAATATGTAAAATTAATATATATATATATATTTTTTTTTGGGGGGGGGAGAAATAACAAATCAAGACTGAGCTAGGCCAGAAAGAACTTAGAACTTGTAGTTTCAAATAAGGAGACTGAGAGGAAGCAAGAAGGAGAGGAGGGACAGTTAAAAGATTAATAGGGAGTGGGTTAGATTTGAAGGGGTGCCAGACCCCTTAAATGGCCGTTGGTTAGGTCTGAAAGGGTGCCAGAACCCCTTAAGTACTGTCCATATCACCACAGACAATACTTCCCCTTCAGGGTCCAAATTAAAGAGCAACTGCTTAAACTAATGACTGGGAAAATCATTTATGTTGTAAATCCTTGAATTGTTCAGTATTTCGGTAATTATTGAAAGAATTACCGTTTTGTAGCAGTGTTGCCAGATCCGGCTAGGTCCCAGTACTTTGGCCCGGTCATTTTCTGTACTTTACCACGGTTATTTCCCGGTAGTTTGTCCAGGTTAGGTCCCGGTAGTCTGCCCAGGTTAGGTCCCGGTAGTCTGATGCGGTCTAGGTTAGGTTAGGTCAGGTCAGGTAAGGTCAGGCTAATTTCAAAATGCCCCATTTGAATATGCCCTATCTTAGAAATGGGGCATTTGTGGAGAAAATGCCATAGAACAAAATAGTCTTAGAATGGTCTAAATAAGTGGGTAATGAAGGTAGAAAAACCGTACCCAATAACGGTAATTCATTCAATATTTACCAGTATTTCTCATGCAACACATAAGTCTCCTAATTAACTGTGCTTACACTGCATACTCAATATTACTCGAGTATGTGTGAGAATGGCACTAAATTTTATTGTGCAACGAGGGATATATTATGTCATGGTCTTATTTCTCGGTTTAAGTTTATTATATCAATCTGAAGAAATCTATACTATCTTCGTTGGTGATCATCACTGACATTGGAGTGGTTCCTTATACTATAAACTCTTCCTCAGTAGTCTCTCCAACAACAACAAAGTGGTGTTTTCTGGTAATACAGCCAAAATGTATATAGTCCTTTTTCTTTTTGGTACAGCCGAGTTGATTTATCATGTTTTCTACGGTGTTCGGTGTCATAACTCCACTTAGGGCTGCCTGGGGGTTGTCCTAAATCCAAGCGTCGTAACTTATATTATAGGAAAGATGGCTGCCAAAGGTTTTGAGTATACCGTCATAAGTGTTTTGAGTATACCGTCATAAGCGCACTGGGGAAGTTACTTTCAAGTTAGGACTCCCTAGCCGAGATAGGATGTCCTAAGTTGTTTTGAGTATCCGGCCCCCAGATTGGTCCAGCCAGCAGCATATCCAGTAAGCGTGTCTTTGATTGGTGGATACAAGTATTTATTCATTATAAATATTTATAAATATAAGGTCTACTCACTCTACTGTATTAAATTTTGTCATAAAGTGACGGGCAAATTTCCGGATGTGGTAACTGCGCGATCCTAGCGAAAAACCCAGTTATTCTGTAATCGCATCGCGACGACGCCAGCGTGAAGACGTGTGTATCCCTTCCTTCCCTTTTCTGTGTGTTTTTATTGCAAGTATTGTATATATAATATCGATGGCGTCTGCTGTGAGTAATTGTGGTGTGTGTGAGGTTGGGGTGACGAATAGAAGTGGTGGTTTGGCGTGTGAGAGGTGTGAGAGATGGTTCCACATGTCTTGTGTGGGGGTCACCACAAAAACAAGACTGCTATCTCTGAAGAATGTGGTATATCTGTGTGACCCGTGCCTAGAGCGAACAAAGAATGAATGGCAGAGTGAAACTGAAGAACGAAAGGAGAAGAATGTACAGACAGTGAAGGAAGATACAAAGGACCAGAATATACAGACAGTGAAGGAAGACACAGAGGACCAGAGTGTACAGACAGTGAAGGAAGACACAGAGGACCAGAGTGTACAGACAGTGAAGGAAGGTATAGAAGAACAGAGGGTACAGATGGAGGAGAATACAGAAGAAAAAAGGGTAAATGAAGTGGAAATTGTAGAAGAGAGGACCGTACAGGTGGACCAGCCCAGGCCAAGACCACCTGTACTCAGACAGAAAATAATGAGGAAGGCCCCTATTAGAATAATCGGAGACAGTATGGTGAGGAATATAGGGTTACATGTGAAGATGAATGCAGAAGGAAGCGGACGGATTTGTATGAGTGGAGCAAGAGTGCATCAGGTGAGCAAGAGAGTGAAGGAGGAAGCTAGACTAATGAAAGATGGCATGCTGATTGTGCAAGGTGGGGGAAATGATCTGGAAGAAGTTGGAGAAGAAGAGACTGTGAAGGAGGTGGTAGAAGCAGTGAAGGCAGTGGAAGGAAAGAATATGAGTGTTGGGGTAGTGGGAGTGATGAGGAGACCACGGGAAGGTCCACAGTATGAACGTGTGAGAAAGAGAATAAATAAGAAGATACATGATGAACTGATGAAGCTGAAGATCACCTGGAGGCAGGAGAAAAATGGTAACGTCAGCTTCATTGACATGGATGGAGTATTACGAGAGGACAGACTGTTTGCGACGGATGGAGTACACCTGAACGAGGCAGGGAGTGAAAGGATGGGACGACGGCTGTGTGAGTGGGTGAGGGCGAGGTCGCTGTCCCCAATCACGAATGCTTGACGACCTAGATGCATAGATGTGGAAAGGAGAGGAGTAGACACCAACCAGGCGAGTAAATGCATGAAAATTGGATGTATGAATGTTAGAGGATGGGGAATTGGAAAATATGAGGATATATGCAAAGAACTGAATGAGTGGAATTTTGATGTTGTGGGCCTGACTGAGACACACTTGAGAGATGAGGTACGAATGGAGGGAAATGAGTATGTGATGATTGGAAAAGGACGGAAAAAGCAAGAAAAACTAGGAGGAGGCGTAGCCTTCCTCCACAGGAAAGAAAGGAATCTGAAAGTTGAAGAACTAGAAGTTGGAAGCAGTGGAAGTAGTGAGGACGTGTTAGCTGTAAGAGTTGAGTGCATGAATAATCAGCGAAGGCCTGAAAGAGTTATAATGGTAGTAGTATACATGACTGTGGAAGGTGAGAGAGCAAGGAGAGAGAATGGTGAAAAGTACAGTATATTGAAGAAGATTGTAAGAGAGTATGCAAATGAAAGAGTGATTGTTATGGGAGACATGAATGGACATATTGGTTTATTAGGAGAACAAATGAACAGGAATGGTGAAATGCTTGTTGAGTTTGTAAATGACATGGATATGGAGAACCTGAATGAAACCCTATCAGAGGGACGTGTGACGTGGAGTGCAAGGAACCAAGAATCTGCAATTGACTATATGTTAGCAAATGGTAGAATGAGAGAAATTGTAACGCGCATGTGGATAGATGAAGACAGGATGATAGATGTTGTGTCTGATCATAATATGCTGGTTGTAGAATGTATGTTGCAGGGGAGAAAGGAAAAAAGAGTGAAGGAGAGAAAAAGAAAATGGAAGTTGAGGGATGTAAATTGGGAAGATTTCCAGGTTGACCTGAGTGAAAGAAGTTGGAGCAATGGAAGTCTACATGATGTGAACGAGGTGAATGAAAAATTTGTAGAAAATGTGAAAAATGCAGCAGTTAGCCAGATAGGTTTTGTAAAAGTAAATGGAAGAAAGAGAGAACGTAAGCCATGGTGGAATGAAGAGATTAAGAATGCAAGGAAAGAACGAAAAAGACTAAATAGAACATGTAGGCAGCTGAGAAAGAAAAGGCATGAAAGTGACGAAGCTGAGAATGAGTACCTGAATGCATGGACAGCATATGTTAAGCAGCAGAGAGTTGCTAAGCGCAAGATTAGAGATGAAAAGGTAAAATGTGAAAGGAGAGTGATTCAGAACCTAAAAGAAAAGGGGTTGGAAGGTGGGCGTGAATGGTACAGATTTATGAGAGGGGAGGGAATGTCTAGTACTGAAAGTGTAGACAGTCTCAAGGTAAATGGTGTATGTATAAATGACAAAGAAGAAATGAGGAAGGCCATAAAAGAGTTCTGGGAGAATATTGGAGGTGTAGGTGAGGTGACTGATGTAAGAGGAGAGAATGTAACACTGGAATGGAAGGATGCAGAGGAACTGAATGTAAGAATTAGCAGAGAAGAAGTTGAAAGATGTGTGAAAAGGCAGAAAAATTGTAAGGCCGCAGGACCAGATGATATTCCGTATGAAATGTACAAGAATGGAGGTGATGTTATGGTTGAAAAGATGACTGAGTTGTTTAACAAAGTGTGGGAAGAAGAGAGAGTACCCAAGAGATGGAATGAATGTAGAGTGACGTTGCTGCATAAGGGAGGCTGTAAGAGTAAGAATGAGCTTAGAAACTACAGGCCAATAGCCCTACTGAACACACTGGGAAAGATTTTCAGTGCAGTGTTGAATGAAAGATTGTGCAGATGGATTGAGAGATTCAGTGTGCTGGGTGAAGAGCAAAATGGCTTCCGTAAAGATAGGAGAGCAGAAGATAATATGTTTGTGGTGAATGAACTGATTGAAAGAAAGAAAAAGGATGGATGTAAGCTATACCTATGTTTCTTAGATATAGAGAAAGCTTATGACAGGGTTGATAGGAAGATGTTATGTAGAGTCTTAGAAAAGATAGGTGTGAGTGATAAATTAGTAAATATTGTGAGAAGTATGTATGAGAACACAAGAGCAATGTACAGGCTGGGAGATCTAGAAACAGAATGGGTAAGAAGTGAGAGAGGAGTTAGGCAAGGATGTATACTTTCTCCAACCCTATTTAGCTTATACACAGAAGAACTAGCCATGAGAACAAGAGGAATGAATGCAGGAGTAAGGGTTGGAGATGACAAGATATGTATGTTACTGTATGCAGATGATGTGATAGTTATGAGTGAAACAGCAGAGGAACTTCAAAGGATTTTGGATGTTGTAGGTGGGTATGGGAGAGATTTTGGTGTGAAATTTAGTAATGAGAAAAGCCAAGTAATGATTGTGAATAGAACAGATGATGAGAGAGAACACACATGGAGAGTGGGAGAGAATGTTCTGAAACAGACTGATGAATATAAGTACTTAGGGGTATGGCTGAGTCCAAGTGGAAGTGAAAAGACCAAGAATGAAAAGATTAGCATGACGAACCAATGGGTTGGACGACTGGCAAGTGCAGCGAGGCTGAGAGCAAGCAAGTATGATGTGGTGAGAGAAGTATGGAAGAGTGTGGCTGTCCCGAGCATTATGTATGGCATGGAAGTTATTGCATGGAAGGAGAGTGAGATAGACAAGTTAGAGGTGGGACAGAACAGAGTAGCGAGAATGGCACTGAATGCACCAAGGTATGCAGCGATAGCAGCTTTGAGAGGTGATATGGGATGGAGTACATTCAGAGAAAGACTGGTGAAAGCAACCCTTAGATACAAAGTAAGACTGGAACGAATGGAGGATACAAGACTGGCAAGAAAGGTTTATATGTGGAACATTAGAAATGGCAAATGGGGAAAGAAGTGTGAGAGAATGGTATATATGAATGGTATGGTAGTTAGAGGAATTATGCATGAGTGGAAAATAATGAGCAGGAATAGAGAGGGGCTAGACTGGGATGCAAGAAAGTGGAAAAGTGAGATTGACAAAGAAGTGAAATGCCTGGGGTTAAGAAAGTGGAAAAATGATATGGAACAAAAGGAAACTCTTGTATGGTATAAGGAGAAAGAATGCCCAGAGTATGTGAAGTGGTATGAGGGAAGTCTGGGTGGTGATCTACTCTTTCGAGCCAGAGCACAATGTATGGAGGTGAATGCAAGAAGTTATAGATGGTCAGAATCCCGAAGCAAGGTATGCCAGATGTGTGACACAGGAGAGGATGAAACGGTAGAACATGTGATGCTGGGATGTGAGAAGTATGAGAGAGACAGAACAGAGATGATGCAGATCATCCTGACTGAAATGGAATATGAGGGAATGGAACTAACAGGGAGAGAATGGATGATATTACTGTTAGGTCTGTGTGAGCAGACCACAGATGAAATGATTGGTGCTGTGAAAGAATTCTTGGAGAAAATGTGGTATGCAAGATGTAGAAAGTGAATAGATATGAGTGGTATTGTTTTTTTTTTTCCCGATTTCTATTTACAGGAGCTGCCGATACAAAGGCCAACCCTGGAATAAACACCCGGGGTACCTGTAACAGCAAGAGCAAGAGCAAGAGCAATACCAAATTTTGTAGTAGCGATGGATTAGAGCGCCTGTATGGAATGCTGTGCTTGTTGGTTTCGAGACATTATATACAATATTTTTAATGGAAATTTCCTGGCATTGCGCCTGTGATTAGGCTAGGCTAGGCTAGGTTTGGTTAGGTTGGGCTAGGCTTGGTTAGGTTTGGTTACCTTTACTGGATGTGCTGGCTCATCCTGGCCGGACCAATCAGAGAAGTCAACAACAAACAAGAGCCCAACTATCTGCAGACCATTTCACCAACAGTCATCATTACCAGCAGTATGTCTGATAAGCAATGGGAATATGTATGGCTACGTAATATACTAATATTCTTGGTAAATATTGAAAGAATTACCGTTATTGCATACGGTTTTTCTACCTTCATTACCCACTTATATAGATCATTCTAAGACTATTTTCTTCTATGGCATTTCCTCCACAAAAGCCCCATTTCCAAGATAGCCGGGTATATTCAAATGGGGCATTTTGAAATTAGCCCGACCTTACCTGACCTTACCTAACCTAACCTAGACCACAGCAGACTACCGGGACCTAACCTGGGCAAACTACCGGGAAATAATCGTGATAAAGTACAATAAATGACTGGGGCAAAATACTGGGACCCAACCGGATCTGGCAACACTGCTGCAAAATGGTAATTCTTTCAATAAATACCATATTGGTACTTTAAGCAAACAAACCCATATAATAATATATCTCATTATGATTTATCCTGTATATAATCAAAACAAGTTATTTTGGTAAATATTGAATGAATTACCGTTATTGCGTACGATTTTTCTACCTTCATTACCCACTTATTTAGACCATTCTAAGGCTTTTCTTCTATGGCATTTCCTCCGCAAATGCCCCATTTCCAAGATAGGGCATATTCAAATGGGGCATTTTGAAATTAGCCTGACCTTACCTGACCTGACCTAACCTAACCTAGACCGCATCAGACTACCGGGACCTAACCTGGGCAAACTACCGTGACCTAACCTGGGCAAACTACCGGGAAATAATCGTGATAAAGTACAATAAATGACAGGGGTAAAATACTGGGACCCAGCCGGATCTGGCAACACTGCTACAAAACGGTAATTCTTTCTATAAATACCGTTATGTTTTATGATAGAATTATATGTAAGTACTATACTATAAAATTTGGGTATACAGATATCAGTAATCATTTACATTAGTGAGTACTTGAGTCTTGAAATAATAATAATCACAAGGTCAAGGGCCCTTGTATAAGTGGGTACTCGAGTACGGAAATAATAATGATTACATTGTTCACAGTCAAGGGCCCTTGCCAAGCGCTGACCTTCAGACTTTAAGAACATAGTTAAGAACATTCGTGGTGCATACGATGGTGTGGTAACGGTACGATGGCTCCATAGAAACACAATAGAGCCATCATACACCACGAATGTTCTTGAATTTGAGCCTGACAACTGGACTAGAGGATGCAATAGTTTTGGTAAATATTGAAAGAATTGCCGTTATTGCGTACGGTTTTTCTACCTTCATTACCCACTTATTTAGACCATTCCGCAAATGCCCCATTTCCAAGATATATGGGGCTTTTTTAATTTAGTCTGACCTTACCTGACCTAGCCTAGACCGCATCAGACTACCGTGACCTAACCTGGGCAAACTACCGGGAAATAACCGTGGTAAAGTACAGGAAATGACCGGGGCAAAATACTGGGACCTAGCAACACTGCTACAAAAAGGTAATTCTTAAATACCATAGCGGTGGTAACATCAATTACCGACATAAAACTCTGATGAGAATTTCTGAAGAACAGCTTCACTTGGACTTTTTTTATATTTGTTACAGTTTTTCATGCATTATTTTTTGGTGTTTTATTCGCTTTTAATAAAATTACGGTGAGGAGAACCTTCAATTTGACCTAACCTAACCTAAGTTAGGCCTAAAATAGGAGTGGCACAACTTCTGGGATTAGGTTAGGCCAGGTTAGGTTAGGTTAAATCAGGTCGGGTTTAAGGTTGTTTCCTCAATGATTTAATATAAAAGGAATACAACACTAAAAAATATGCATTAAACTATAAATTGTTGGAAAAGTCCAGGTGGAATATTATTGTTCTTAAGAAATACCGCTATTATATTGTTACTTACCTCTCTCCACAGATTGAATAAAATGACTGGCAAGCTACCAGGACTGTCAGAAGAGCTGCATAAACTGTACTGACCTGACTTAATCACAAAAGGAAAGAAAAACCCAGGAATCCTACCCAGATCAGCGGAAGCGCCCAAGTTATACATTTCCGGGTTACTGTACATCAAGTCAGCTGCAAAAGAGAGAGAGTAATATTAAAGTACTACTACAACTTAGATAAAGGACATAATTGGTTCATTTCCTTCATGTATATGGAACCAACTTTAGACTGCTGGTGCTAGCAGTCCCTAAAAATAAACAACCATGGCAACTAACGAGAGAAAGTACTTGTGCATTCACTGTGTCAAGCCAGCTAAGGCTCTATTCAAGAAGAGTGATGGAGATTTTATTAAATTATATGAATGCGTAAGTAACATGTAAATTTACAAACAAACCTGTATTGATTATGTTCTGTACAAGCATGTACAACATTTTTATTAGTATACCTACTCCTTCATCTTTATTTATGCAGTATATTCCTGTTGGGCTGAATAACTGAAATAATCAACATTAGTTTTATTACTATAATTTAACCCAACAATATTTTAGTGAATTTAATGATATGCTAGAAAGAGGTGGGCTGGATCCCAGAGTCCAGCCTGTTACATTCAAAGGTGTGATGATCCCAATATAATGTATTAATCCAGAACTCCTTTCAGCATTTTCAGTTTGTTCATAATTCTTGTTTCAAGCCAAGTCTCTACGTATGCACAGAATATTTTTGTCTAAATGTTACAGGTTATATTGAATTTTTCTTTCTTCAACAGTTGACATGTGGGAAAACCGTAGATCGCTATGTTGAATGCGAAAAAAGCATTATTTTCATGGACATGCTACTGCAAGAAATTACTGTCTACAGACACATTCTCTTCAATGCCGATAACTTTGTAAGCACAGAATATCATTGTTGTAACTATGTAAAAACTGAAAGTATTGAACTCTTCAGTATGGTACCAATTCAATTACCATAAAAATAAAGCATTCCATTACATACAATAAACTCACCAGAGAATTATCTTATGTTTTAGTATATTTAGTTTCGCATTTCAGACTTCCCAGTTCTACATTAAGTTGGCAGTGTCTCTCATACTGAGTGAAGGGTATGTGCGATGGAGCAGCATTTCTCATCATCTGTCTCCTGATAATGGCATCACTAACAATGAGATATACTTGTATATAATGTGTTTGTTAACCACAATAGGTAAGTTGTCACCCTGTTTTCGTACTATAAATACAATATAGTAACCTTTCAGCTACCTTGGTACCTTTAACCTGTTATCCATCTGCCATTAGTTGGCTTATGTGCCTCCACCCTATGCTATTCATATTGACTTTTTATTCCCAACTCGTAATAAAGTACTGTACAGGCTCTCAAAAATTATTCATTCCCCCTTGCACTGAAACTCTTCACATTGATTACTGTCCAGACAGTGTAAATATGTGGTTCAGCATGCCTTGTGTATATGTTATATAAGAGTGCCAATTTTTTTTTTTTATAGCCTATACAGTTGCCCAAGAAAAGACTGCAACCAAATTTGCTGGTGTGTGGCAATATCTGGCAGCTGCTCCAAAGTAAACACTCGTATTTTATCAATGGATCACTCGGAACCTATAACCTTTGTATGGCTGGATGTTATTGGCTTCAGCTAATTACCTTTATCCTTACAACGGTTACAGGTTCTGAGTGATCCATTGATAAAATACGAGTGTTTACTTTGGAGCAGCTGCCAGATATTGCCACACACCAGCAAATTTGGTTGCAGTCTTTTCTTGGGCAACTGTACATACATTTTACACAAATGTACAAATATATGAATGAAGCAATTTAATAACATGAAAGTTGAAGATGAAAACTGTAAGAGAAAAAATTCCTGAGAGAATTGGTTGCTCCGACACCTATGAAGGTCGGGAATAAAATTCCAGTCATCACTGCATAAAGAACCAAATCCTTTCCCCAGCAATGGTAAGAGTTTGGGATATGGGGAGCAATGCAATTTAAAAACTCAGTTAATGACCTTTTATATCAAATCATCATCAATGTCAATTACTTAAGTTGTATTACATTTTGAACAGTCCTTTAGGGGGTAGTATATATATATTGGAGCACCTTGATTCCTCAAAATTATGCCAGAAAACAGGACCAGATGAACAAAAATAATGCTGCTCTAGCTTGAAGGAATCATTTGCTCTAGATTTTAAAACACCAATGTTTTCAGAAATTGGAGTCTTTGCAATCGTAATCACAGGGTATTCCTGGATCAAGTTTCCCTCTGGGTAAGTAGGGTACAGTATTGCATTATTTCAAAATGTTGAGGTTATTGAGTACCTACTGAACTTTAATTTTGGAAGACTTCAAAATTGAAACAGATGACTATGTTAAACCTGTATTTGATTTCTTACATATACAGTATTCTAATACATAAAACTCAGTCATACCTCTGTTAATGTGCATTTTGTCTCTGCGATTTTTGTACTTCCTCAGAATTTATATATATTTCATACAGTTTTAACAGCATGAACATCAATATAAAGAGTATGACTGCATATATCAAAAGCTAACAAGTTTACTGTACTCTACAGACCTCGGCCGCCTATCTATGTGGGGCTGCTACTGGGCCAATGTGGTCGTCTTGCCAACATTGCTGCTATAGTATGGTACAGTGGTTCTAGCCTGACCTTCCAAGCACTCATGCTAGTATTCACCTTCATCTCTAGCATACAAAGTAACAGAGGTAATGAGCTTGTAGCTAAATACATACCGGTTTTACATTAATAAATGCTTTGAAGTAACTGGTAACTGATGATTGAATGTAAGTACTGTATTTATTCATAAAATAGTAAGGTACTGTATATTTACTCAAATCTTTACTCCCACAGCTGCCTTACATGCTGGCAAACTAGAGAGCTTCTTCCTGGTGACCAGTGCTAGTAGTGCCAGTCTTGCCTCCTTCTACCTCCTGCAGCCACTACTCTTACAAAAATATCTACAGTAAAAAATTCCTCATCCCCTCAGTTCATGTAACTGTAAACCTGTCATCCCATTAATCACAAACTTATCACTTTGTATGGGCTCACCTCTTAAACTTTTGCTCAAACCACTATCCTTTACCTAATGATGATATAAAACAAATGTGCCTGCTGTATGTTAATATGTTTACAGTCATACTTCAATTACAACTCAGGATGTACAGCTATTGATTAATTATTTATAAAAATGATGTAACTTATATGACCAAATAAAATTCCTTTATGCATACACTTATGGTATTCAAATCCACACTATTTAACCCATATATTTTAACCCTAGATAGGTAACCTGGGGCCTTTGGTGCCCGACTCTTTTTTTTTCTTTCCATGTGCTGCACGTTTTTATAAACAAAATTTTTTATGGTTCCCATTACCTTCCTGACAGTGACTGAACTTCATTGCGATGATAAGGGCATTTCCGTATCTCGCTCTAATTTCTCGGACCCCATGTTACCAATCGTGTGATGATGTCATTCATGTTAGACCACTGGTGAAAACTTAATTGGACTTCTTTCATAACTTATCCACAGATGGATCAACCATCCTAAATGGCCTCCCAGCCAAGAAGTCCCAGAAGAAACTGATTAGTTTTTTTTTTTATATAAATTTTCTAATAAAACATATCTAAAAAATGAAGGTTTTCATTAAAAAAAATATTAGAAATAAAAGAATGATGAATGAACATTGCTTTGTTGATGAAAATGAAAGTTAAATGATATACCATAGCTTCATAGCTATGTTCACATTTTTTTTTTTTTTTGGGGGGGGGGGGTCTGATGGACCCATGGTTACCAAAATATGTCAAAAAAAAAAAAAAAAAGCTACCTACCTAGGGTTAATTTAAATATGGTGTGCCATGAAACATCATAGGTTAATCCTATTGCTTTCTGTCTAGGCAAATCTCTATACTGTAGTACAGTATACAGTACTGTAATAAATATCAAGTGGGAAAAAAATTAACATCTGTATGTGCAAAGTGGGAAAATAGGAAAAATAATAAATGGGGAAACAACATTATTTTGAGTGTTTATGTAGAAAGTAACCGGGAAGTGGGTGCTGTAATTACAGATTATAACTTCCAATCATTTAAATTTCGTTATATTTATATATAAGGTATACTGTACAGTATATATAAAAAAAAAAAGAAACACTTGTGAATCACCTGCACAGCCACA
This sequence comes from Petrolisthes cinctipes, assembly GCA_033782935.1. Classification (NCBI taxonomy): domain Eukaryota; kingdom Metazoa; phylum Arthropoda; class Malacostraca; order Decapoda; family Porcellanidae; genus Petrolisthes; species Petrolisthes cinctipes. Next base: position 101,534 of record JAWQEG010000818.1, on the reverse strand, counting down.
CAATAAAGACATGCCAGCTGCATGCCTCCTGCCATACATACCCAACCCCCTAGAGTTGTTAACTATTCTGAAGCACATAAAACATGTTTCCCCAAAGTATATTTATTTTAAAATGGTCTTGACCCTGGTCTCTCCCATTAATAGTTACTCCTCAGACTGAAATTTTATTGTTAATGAAGGACGTACTGCATTTCTCTCACTTTTATGTGGTGCAGAATCATGTCAATAAATGAATTGACAACAAGAGGTTACCGTATTGCTAACACTTACTGTGGTAGTCAGACCTGGACATTAATGGTGGCAGAGTATTATTGACACATGGAGACATTTTATCTTTTTTCTCATCTTGCAATATTCAACCATTTTCAGAACTTGATTCCAAGGAGCTGCTTAAACAACAGCCGATGTATGTACAAGGCTTTCCAAATACTGTATCAGCAGTGCATCATTTTCATCTGACCTTATGTCAATCTTATGCTGAGTCATAGTATTGATCAACAATGCATATTTAAGGGAAATATATAGGATCAATGTTAGATTTGTCATTCGTATTGAGAACATCTCATATAAATAAATACAGATATCTGCAAATATCTGTACAGTATAAAGATGCTGCTAAGAACATAGGTACCGTATTTAACTTAAAGCATTAAAGACAGGGTATTATATTATTAAGTACTGTACTATGATTTCAATGTCTTATTAAAAAGTATATATAATAACAAACAAATCATCATTTCAAATGCTTGTACAGTACTTGATAATTATCTGCTACAGTGATATCTAATCTATTTAAATAGAGTTCTTTATTTAATGATAATACTGGAGCTGGGTTGCAATGCAAATTAAATAACAATGAGAAGTGATTCAGACATGCTCAGTGAAATATACAAATTAGCTCAGTCAAATATCCAATAAAAAATCAGATAGTGTAGAGCATACCACAAACAATATGCAGAAAGTTTTTCAGGATGAAAAAAAATAAAATGGGATCAGTAAGGTACTGAAACAAGAGTCAACTGTTGATCATCTCTCAAGTTTGTTGGGAGGCAAAATCCTTCAAAACTGTACTATTGTACAGAGTGATATACTTACCTTTTAGTCAACTTTAATCCACTTTATATGTTTTGTTATTCCTCTTGTAATATTGAGGATATTACCATATCTGATCCCACTGCATGTCAAAAATGAACTCTTCAATAACTTGATTCAAGTGTAGTTCAATCTTCACTTCTTGCCTTTTCCCCCTCTTCCTTTTGGTACACCACCCCCTCTCCCCTTACTGCTGCTGGCACCTCCTTTTTCTTTGCCTGATTGTACATCTTTCTTGGTAACAGCACCTTTCTTTTGCTGGAAAAAGATAAAAAATTTATGTAAACTGATTTAAAAGTAATTTTTCAGTTGTAAACCGAGCCTGCTAATTACTACACCATGGGACACCCTACTAAAAAACTTCTATACAATCTGTAAATTGTGTCAGCTGCAAGTAGTCTCCCAATATGTTCAGAGAATGTACTTTAAAAACAACTTTATATCAAGATTACCTTTATCATCCCACTCGTTGCAATATTGTCATCCTCTTCTTCCTCCTCCTCCTCCTCTTCTCCATATGCCTCTTCTCCTACTTTCACTTTTTTCTTCTTGGCAATTGTTGGCACAGCAAAAGGAGACATATGACTGTCTTTATTGAAGGTACGGGTAAATGCAGCCTTTACCTGAAATATCAAAGTACAGTAAGAGGAATACAAATACTAGAGTTAGTATAATCAATACTGTTTTGTAACTCCCATCACAAAACAGGTACCAATTTTCTAAGGTGACAATATATTGTGAGTCTACATTTATTCTGTATACAGCATGTTTTGATACACACCTAAAACATGAAATACCAGGTTGAGAACTGGCGGGGTATAGTCTTTCTCTCTCACGGGCAGGTGAAGCGCTCTTTAGCCTTGGATGGCAATCACCTAGAGATGGTGTCTCGATAAAAACACTGGCCCCCATTGCCTCACTGGGTTAGCGTCAGGAAGAGCATCCGGCCTATAAAAATCTGCCTCACTTTTCATGAAATGTCTTCTAAAGTTAATTCAAGCAACTGCGTAAACGGGACTGGAACTAATCTTAGTGAAGGTGTCGCGCACGGTAGGGCTTATGTTAGATGTAGGCATAGTCAGACCGTCAACAAGCAACTACATCAACCCAGTGAAAGTTTGATAAACTTGAGACTTTGTAGTCTGAATGTCGGAAGTTTGCGAGGAAGATCAGGAGAGATTGTTGAATTCCTTGAGCGAAGACGTGTTGACATATGCTGTGTCCAAGAAACACGGTGGAGAGGTAAATCAGCCAGAATGATTGAGGGAAAGAGTGAAAGATGTAAGCTGTTTTGGATCGGAAATGATAAGGGCACAGGTGGTGTTGGTATTTTCTTTGCTGAGAAATGGGTGGATAAAGTGATTGAGGTTAATCGTGTAAGTGATCGGATCATATAGATGAAGTTGATGGTTGGTGAGACTATTTTCACAGCAATATCAGTTTATGCACCACAATGTGGTTTGAGTGAGGAAGCGAAAGATGGGTTTTATGACAGGCTTATTGCAGTTGCTAGTAAGGTTAGTGAGAAGGAAGTACTTGCTGTGGCAGGAGATTTCAATGGCCATGTGGGAAAAACTTCGGATGGATTTGAAGAAGTTCATGGAGGAAATGGATATGGCGAAAGAAATACAGAAGGAGAAAGAATCTTAGAATTTGGTTTTGCCATGGACATGTTGGTAGCAAATACTGTTTTTAAGAAAAGGGAAAGCCATTTGGTTACGTTTGAATCTGGAACAGCTAAGACTCAAGTAGATTATCTGTTGGTCAGAAAAAAGGACAGAAAGCTTTTAAGTGATGTGAAAGTGATACCCAGTGAAGAAATTGTGACACAACATAAACCAGTAGTTTGTGACTTTAAGGTGAAGAAAGTCTGTCAGGTTAAGAGAAAGTTTATCCCCAGGAGAAAGATATGGAGATTGAATGAAGAACAAGTGAAAAGCGAGTTTAAAGACCAAGTTGATGAGCTTTTGGGTACCAACCCCAGATCTGCTTCAGGAAGTGTGGAAGAACAATGGAAGAAGTTGAAGGATACACTGTTGACAGTAACCGAACAGACTTGTGGGTGGACGAAAGGCCCTCCAAGACATAAGGTGACATGGTGGTGGAATGAAGAAGTTGTGAATAGTATCAAAGAGAAGCGGAAGTTATGGAGTGACTGGAAAAGAGGGTTAGTGAATAAGGAGATGTATCTTGTGGCTAAGAGGACAGCAAGGAGAGCAATCTACAAAGCAAAGACAGAGGCTGAGAAAGCTAGCTAGGTTTGCAGATATACTATGAAGAGATGATGAGAAGAATGAAGTGTTCAGGATAGCTAAACAGATGGCAAAGACAAATCAGGATATTGTTGGAGAGAAGTGCATAAGAAATGATGATGGGGTGTTAGCAATTAATGAGAAAGACAAGAAGGATGCTTGGAAATGCTATTATGAAAGTTTGTTGAATACAGAATTCCCACGGGACAGAGAAAATCTTGAAGTCACAGAAGCAGTAGCTGGACCAGCCATAAGAATTGAGAAAGAAATGGTGCGGAAAGCTGTAAGTAAGATGAAAAAGGGTAAGGCGGCGGGGCCCTCTGGTGTTGTTGCAGAAATGCTGAAAGCTTCAGGTGAAATAAGCATCGAGATGATCACTAACTTGACAAATCAGATTGTGAGAGAAGGTGTTATCCCTGAAGACTGGGAACTTAGTACAATTGTAAACTGCTACAAGGGAAAAGGAGAAGCTCTGGATAGAGGTAATTACAGAGGCTTGAAGTTGATGGATCAGGTTCTGAAAGTGGTTGAGAGAATAGTTGAAAAGCAAATTAGAAGTCAGATAAATATTGATAAAATGCAGTTTGGTTTTATGCCTGGACGTGTAACCACTGATGCTATTTTTATTTTGAGACAAATGCAAGAGAAGTTCCTTGGTAAGAAGAAGAACCTGTATTTTGCTTTTGTTGATCTGGAGAAAGCCTTTGACAGAGTTCCAAGAGATGTTGTCTGGTGGGCATTGCGTAAATTAGGGGCTAGCGAGTGGTTGGTGAAGGTTGTTCGAGCAATGTACAGGAATGCTCAGAGTCGTGTGAGGATTAACAGCACATACAGTGATAGCTTTGAAGTGAAAGTGGGAGTACATCAGGGATCTGTACTGAGTCCGTTGCTTTTTATTTGTATCTTGGAAGCATTGTCCAGAGAGTTTCGAACAGGTTGCCCAGAAGAGATGCTATATGCTGATGACTTGGCGCTTACTTGTGAAACAATGGAAGGTCTGCTTGTGAAGTTAAAGACTTGGAGGAAAGCTCTGGAAAGTAAAGGTCTGAGAGTGAATGTTACTAAGACGAAAGTGATGATCAGTGGTTGCAATGTCGGTAAGCCCCCAGAAAAGGGAAAGTTCCCCTGCTCAGTTTGTGGAAAGGGAGTAGGGAGCAACTCAATATTTTGTGGTACTTGTAAGCATTGGGTACACAAGAAATGCAGTGGAATTACTGGTAGACTGAAAGATGACAAGCGGTTCATGTGCAAGAGGTGTAAGAAAATGGCGGTGGCTGACGACTCAGATATTGAGAAAGTATATTTGGATGGTGAGGCAATTGAAGTTGTTGAAAAGTTTTGCTACCTTGGAGATACCATTGGAGCACAAGGAGGAGCTGGTACTGGTGTGATGGCAAGAGTTAGAAGGGGATGGAGTAAGTTTAGGGAACTTCTGCCATTACTAACCAGCAGAGCGTTACCACTGTTAACCAAGGGCAGAGTCTATCAGGCATGTGTACGCAGTGTGATGATGTATGGAAGTGAGACTTGGCCGGTAAGGGTCGAGGATATGTGTTGCATGGAGAGAAATTATATGAGAATGATATGATGGATGTGTAATGTAAGCCTTAAGAACAGACTTAGATCAGAAGAACTCAGGGGAAGATTAAATCTGGACAGTATTGGGAGATGTGTTCAGAATAGGAGACTACGGTGGTTTGGTCACATTGAGAGAATGGACGAGAATGCTTGGGTTAGTAGATGTAGAGCAATTGATGTAGCAGGTTCAGTAGGTAGAGGAAGGCCAAAGAAAACATGGGGGAAGTGATACGGTTAGATTTGAGAGAAAGAGGAGTTAGTAAAGAGCTGGCCAGAGATAGGTTAGCTTGGAAGGCTATTTCTAAAAACTGTCCAATGCATGCCAGCATGTAAGACGGACATTAAACCAAGTATGATGATGATGATGATGATGATGACAATTTTCATGTCATATGTACTAATATAACGATTTTCTACAATAACTCAAAGTTCTCCATGGCATGCTACTGTAGATCCTAGCACCCATCTTGATTATGAATGGTCGTCAGTTGTCAGTTTGATCATGTTGTTTGTAGAAAAAGTAAACTTCAACAAGTTTTCATGTATTTTAGATCAAACAATCTCTCTCCCAGAAAATGCTCTGATACAGTGATGAAGCTTCAGAGCTTATTTTTTTTTTTTTCACTTTCCTCGTATGATAATTATAACTACAAGAACGTATATTGTGTGCCAACCTTGCTTTCAACATTCATCATGGGGTCCTTTACTCCCGGCCATTGAGCCAGTTCCAGCAGTGCATCAAGGTCCTCTCGTAGCAGGTCATATGTTGTCATGCCTTCCACTGCCTCTTTCACACCCTCCATCCCATTCTTCACTAGAGGCCGTGTCACGGAGTCCCGAACTGGTCCACTGTAGTCCATTCCAACATCCAGCTTACTTCCAGAAATACTGTAAAGTTAGGCAATGTTTTGCGTGATTATTAGAAGAATGATAAAAGAAAAAAGAAAGAAAAAAATTTGAATTACTGTACTGTATACAGTACAGGAATTACAAACCACCAACACTGTCCATCGTCCAGTTTCATAATTTTTTTTAATGATTAGTACTGTATTAAAACTGTATGGCAAAACGTGAAGTACAGTTGTTGTTGAAGTTCCTCAAGCTGTCTGACCGAGCAACCCCGCGTGAAGTACAGTACAGTAAACCCTCGGTAAGTCGGACCCTTATAAGTCGCATATCGGATAACTCGGACGCCATCAGTTTCTCAGACACTTATCTATATCTGACTTACGCGGGGATTTTCTGAATGCATCCTCACAAAGGCCTTCAGCCTGAGAAATGACACAAGTTAATTTTCTACAAAACTCGAATTACCACCTCTATCCCAAATATTATACCCAATTCAACTGATCACATAGCCACATATGCATCGGTCATGATGGTACAGTATTACCATGGTGACTCCAAATAGTGATCCGTTATCCATTAATAAACTTTATCTTTGCTGTTATTATAGTTGACTGCATAGGAGATGCATCTTTAACATGAGATAAGATGCACTCTTTGTCTATAACTATGATGGCTATAGTTGTTTGGATCAATCCTAAAACATTGCCAGTTGTTGCCACCTGTTCTCATTTCTCTTAACAATATCGACTTTTTCACGTAATGTGATAATCTGTCTTTTCTTTTCAATACTACTAAAGCGGGTATCACACGGGCACTTTTTCCTGCGACACCATTTTTGACGACACGACGCGGGAAACGGGAGTTTTCGGACGATGAGGTGTCCACGGAAACTATCGAAAATTGTCAGGGAGAAAGTCATTGAATGTCTATAGTGAATACACTGCAATTAATATATTATTATGGCATATTATAATTTAATTATTTGAATACAGAAATTGAATTTTTAGATATTATATATGCTGTATATATTATTTACACCGAATTTAACTGTTAAATATGAGCATGGAACATTGATTTGATTTCATGGTTTGTTTACATTCTGCTGCTCGCCTGCCGCCTCATGTTCGTATCCCTTTTGGTGATAGCAGGTCTCACAAGCTCAAGAAGCTCACAAAATTGGTTCTTATTTAACCTCATCCACCTCCTATAGCCTTCCTCATCTTCTAGGGACAGTTCCCTGAGCAATTTGCTATACTGGCTGTTTTCTTCTCTTCTCTCTAACCATTTTCTTGTCCACATCCTTCTCCTCCTCTTCTGCTTTCCTCTTTCTTCTTCTTCCAGAGCAAGTGCACATACTCCAATAGCTAATATTGCTCGGTTGATAGCGTCTATCCTCGGTGATTTCGCTTAGTGTGACAGTATGAGGGACGGTCACTTGAGTGTTTTTGTTGTTATCCCGCCATACACGTGTCGTCTGTCATCGTTGTTGTCAATGATGCCGTACGCTATCATTTTAATACCACTTGAAAGCTTTCTCATCAGCGCCACTGAAAGGGGATTACTGGACGAGAAGTAAGCATAAAAAAATAACAAAAATCGCAGGTATAACGTCTCGGTGTGGCAACAAGTACGCGGTGACTGATAAACTGACTGATACCAGCTCTAATTCCCACACTTCCTCACCAACCATCACCCCACACCACAATACCTTATTTCATATTAATATACATTATTAGATATATTTCTGCAGTATATCCTTTTTTGTAAAATTGTCATGTTTCTGTGTGTGTACAGCTGTGTATGGGAACCACAGATACGAGTGAAAGCACATGTAGTTGTTGTTGTTGTTAATGTTCTCCCGGGGAACAATGGCCTTCTGCCCCACAGACCCCTGGTACAATCTGGTTGCAGTGAAAAAACAAATTAAAATAAAGGAGGGGCTGGCCCTATATGCCTGGGCTACCAAAGCACATCCCAGGGAAATGGGACCAGAGCTTACTGGACCATGGAGTCTGGGGGCCTCCGACCGCCAGGGAGATTGGCGAGAAGGTCTTTGATACTAGGGCTGGGCAGAAATTGAGCCCAGCTTATTGAGTCCAGAATCGATTCCCTTGCTTTGAGAATCGATCCTGCAAGTAGTGGTTAACAGCAAACACTGCATGAATATAATTGTACATATTTACATAATATTATACAGTCGAAGCTATCGTAATAATCGAACTGCTTGCTAAATTTTGTGGATGTGGGTACTGATGAGTAAGTGTGGTTGGAGAGGAACCTATCAAATGAAAACGGCTATGGAATCGACCCAGTGCCCAGCTCAGCGGGCCAGAAGCAACCCCATACAAAGTCTGAGTTAGTGATATATGCGCGTCGCACGGTGCTGGGCTGCAGTAATGAGAGAATCGAGTCTGGGATTGATTCTCTCGAGTCCACTGCCTTTGAGAATCGATTCCATCGAGTAAAAAAAACTTTCGATTCTTGCCCAGCCCTATTTGATACCACAGCCAGTGCTGTGGGCCCAAGTCCACGTTACCACAAGAGCTACAAGTGGGGCCGAACCTTCCATGAGACCAGCCCTGAGGGACCATAAGGGGGAGGGAGTTTACACTGCTGCATGCAAAGGGAAATGCACCCCGTGTGCTGGCAGTCCACACAGCAGTGAAAAAAAAAAGAGCCTCAGGTTGCAGTACACCTCACATGGATTTTTAATCCATGTGGGCAGATCTCGTCAAATCCACTAGAAAGTGACCAGATCCTACAACAATCTTTATTCTAGCCCTGTGGAGGATGACTAATATTCACAGAGAATAAAGTCAGCCCCCCTGGGCAGAGCACACGTAGTTTTGAGGGTGGGTGTGCATGTGGTCAGTTGTACGCATCAAATTTAAGCCCTCGGATATCTTGGATCTTAGGATAACTCAACATGGGTCTCCCACCAATTGATCCGAGTTAGCGAGGGTTTACTGTAAGACACATGAACAGAAGCACACAATTGTTTCCCATGTAGTAATACAGTAGATTAAAAAATTTGCTGACTACATTATGCTGAAGCAATCACACTTGTGGAACACAATTAATTTAAAAAAACTCCCACATTGTTGTGGCACTGGGAGGTTAGGCAAACCTACCAGCTTTACTCGTAATGACCGCCTGTACTATATGAATCTTTAACAAAATAGCCAATCCAAAACTGTATACACTAGGAATAAAATATCTCACTTTAGTCTCATGTGCATGTGTAGTTCCTGCATTAGACGGTCAAATTTGTTGCGTCGGCTGTTGTTACCCAGCCACCGTGGGAATTCAATCTGGGCAGAGAGGTGGCCAGACATGTGGGTCCCTGGCACCACACTGCTGAATATGGCCTGGGGAGATTGGTAGCTATTATAAGAAAAAGTACTGTAGTCATATTTATAAAGATCAATCAATTTAAATTCCCATAATTTCATACATATAACCACACTGCCAACACTTAATTTCTTCCTAGAAGTGTCCCATCATGATATTGTTTATAACAGAAACCACACTGTGCAAATTTAACTTACTGAAGTGATACTAACCTCACCATAAAGGAGTCTTCCTTTTCCTAGCTCCAGGGAGACTAGGTATTAACAACCTAATGTAAGCTAATAAATACAATACTAGGCAACTTTACTTGTGGGGTCATGTAGTGGAGAACAATCCCAGCTCCCTTGGATGTAAGTCAACAACTAAGACCTTCAAGTGGTTAGTGTGCTGGACTTGTAACCTATAGGTCAGATCAAATCCTCTCAGGTGAGAGGCTGAGAATATTTACTCCTCCAAACCAAGTTTCAGGCACTAACTATAAGGCCACCGAACGTCGTAAAACACCCTCGCTGGTACCATAACAGCTGCAATATTTGGGAATTACCCTCACTTCCCTCTCTCTGTGGCAGGGGTGCCAGTTAGGAAGTCGTGACATGTGTGTGTGAGTAGCAGGTGACCTGGGCCACTGTAACAGGTTTTATCCAGTGTAAAAAAAAAAAAAAAAAAATGTGTGTGTGTGGGGGGGGGGGGCCTTTGGTCATGTGGCCACCTAAACACAACAATAATATTTTTAGCTTTGGTTCTTAACTGATGGTGCAAATTGCCTAATCCATTCCTTGTAATACCTCCCTACTCACCAATACATATGAATAAATGAATGACATCCACAGGCAATGTTATTGATGTCCTATAAACAGACACACTCAAATATACTGCAGTACTGTCCAAACATCCACTATTTTCCACACACCTCTTCCCCACCAACTACAAACGAACATGTAAATGACCTTTACGGCTACGCCTGTAACCCTTGCAAATCTAGCGATCTAGTTCTGCAGTGGACTATAAAAATTACCGAAACTTTCCTTCATCATCAACAATTCAACTGACCTGTGTAGGAAGGAGAGACCAAGCATTGTGAGATCTGATGAGCTTCTCTGCCAGATCTCCATCAGCCAGGCTACCAGCTGTCTTGGCAAGCAGTTCCAGGGTTGCCACACGCTTTCCTCTAATGGGATAGAGGCACTCAATCATTCATTATAATTATGCTTTTGGCATAAAACAGGTCAACAATACAAATAAAATTCTTGTTGTAACCTGAGGGCAGCAGAAGAGCTGAAAGAGACTGACCGAAAAGGTATCAAGATTGCTTAAGCATCACCCATAATTCAGCTGGGAATACTACCCTATTGGGATGACTCTGCAGTCAATGACAGCCATAGCACTAGGTAGTTTTTCCATAGGTTCTTCAGTTTGCCCACTGCAGTATTAGCACTTTGTGATATCCTGCTGCGATATTATAAAGGATATGACTGCACTGTATAGAAATCAAAGACAACAAGCGGCTACCTACCCAGCTTCACGGGGCATGACTTTAGGATAGTTCTCCTGTACAAAGAGTGGACCAATGGAGTAGTCATGGAAGAACAGGTCTGATTTCTGGTGAATGTTCATGTCTTTGTGCTCCGAGAGAGTGAATACAGTACGGCACACATCCCATGGGCCCTGGAAAAACAAGGAGCCACTAGAAGCAACTTCTCAATATGGTTTCATATTACATCAGCAAATCCCTCAGTCAATATTTCAAGACATATAACCAGAAAATATTTACATAATCCATACCCTACTTGGAGAATGTGTGTAAGGTACATTTACACAGTCCACACTATACTTGGAAGATGTGTGGATTGTATTGGAAGGTGTAAATTTTCACCCTGAGTAGAGTGAGTACAATTAAACCACTTTAGAAATACATAAATCTATACTGGAAACATGACAGAGATGACAGCTAGTCCATTAAATTATCCAAATATTCCTCAATGTATCGCCAAAACTCAGACATTGCTTACTTTTTTAATATTTTTCTTGGCACGTTCAGCTTCTTTCTTCATATCATCAGCCTGCAGGTTTTTCTCAGCAGCTGACCAGACAGAGAGATGATGAAGGATCTGTCGTACGTCTTGGTTGGCTCCAAGGATGACCTGATCTAAGGCCTCTGGTTTTATCTTGATTCCCTCACGGAAGCATATGGACATCATTGGACCCTAAGAAATTGATATTATCATCAATGCTCCTGTCATGCCATAACAATAGTTATCACCATCAGAGTTAGTACTGATTTGCTTAATGATGTGATAGGAGCATTTGGGGTACCTGGAATGAATGAAAGGCAGCTAGAGAATTGTAGCAAGGAGTGTTGATACCAATTCTATCAGATGGTGGTCAAAGCTTGGGGTCACATGATTATGAAATATCGAGCATGTTGGCAGTAGAGACAGATAAGTTGAGGAGTGTGTGTAGCTTATGAATGTCTTTATTTTTTGCAATAAAAAACAAAAAGAATAGACCCCATACCCTTATCTGCTCAATCCTGGGCTTCTGAAACCTAAGGTCAAAGCAGTGATTCGCGAGGGACCTGATCTTTGGGTGGTTGCGGTCATTGCACATGGCTATGATTGGTATCTTAGCTTTCTTGACGAGTCCTATTAGCTCCTGCACACCTCCTCGATCTTCATTGCCAGACATGCCATCAACTTCATCCATTAGTAGGGCATGGCGGGCACTGGTCTTATCCTCACCTTGGCCTGGTACAAATACAATGACAGCACTATCCAAACAATATATTCAACACACAATCTAAATTGGTAACCATAAACTCAATATTCATCATCTACACTTCACACATTTAATGTTCATCACACACCATGCTCTCCATACTCAGTTCATATTCATTATTTCCGTCCCTGAAAATATCCACTATAGGATGTGGCTATGGGTCAAGAGCAATCAGGCTACATCATTTCCTAGAGAGTTTAAAACAGTGACATCTACTTACTTGTAGCATATCCAGTGAGGACTTTATTTGTGAGCAGTTCTGATACCACCTTTTCTAGGGTACGCTTGGAACGTGCATCAGATGCATTCAGTTCCACCACATCAAATCCCAACTCCTTACATACCAAGTGGGCAGATGTAGTCTTACCTGTACAAAGATAAATGCCTGAATAAGACCAGTTACATACAGTGACACAATGTCTTCATGAAATTCTGTTGATATTATAGTAGACTACAGAATATAACTTAATAGACTACAACTGGAGTATAGACACTGACCTACTCCAGGAGGACCAGACAGCAGAGCAGCCTTGAAAAATGCTCCATTATCATCTTTTGCCCAAGGACCTGATAATGAGAGAAAAAATTTACAGAAAATAAAATTGTGCATACATACTAAATTCACAGCATTGTGTACCTACTAGTAAACCTCACTTTGTTCACAGTACTACACATGTCTATCAATCCAAGCTCATTTTTATGTACTCACTGGGCCTGGTTGGCTTCTTATCCCCAAACTGGTTAAGTTGCCAGTTCTTGAGCCAGGTGAGCAGCTTCCTGACATTGGACCTATCTCCTTGTTGGCCAATAATATTTTTGACAGAAGCAGGTTTGTACTTGTCCACCCACATGAGTACATCTCCAGCCCGGGTGGCTATCTCCTGGGAGGACAGTGGTTGTGTCCTAGGTGAGGAGCTTGCTGATGAAGTGGAGGCAGGACTACCCTATTTGAAACATAACACAAATATGTAGAATATCACACCAACAAACAAACAGCACATAGATTTTGTAATAATAATAGAATATGTACCATTTCATCAACAGACAGTGCATGAACACTAATGATACTTGTTCATATCATCACAAACCTGAGAAGACACAGAGACTTGAGAGAATGCCTGAGATATTTTAGGACTGGGAGTGGAGACTGCTGATGAGGGTTTCACAAGCTGGGTGTCATCAGGAGTAACACTTTCCTCTACTACTACTGCTGGCTTCTTTTCTCTTGCAAATGCCTTTAGTTTACAAGAGGCTTTACCTGGACACATAAATTTAGTTGCTAGTCACACTGACCAGATTTCATTATGTCACTGGGCATTATGTACAGAAAATATACAGTACTATAATAAAGTAAGTTCTGAATATAAGCAAATTTTATTTATGCAAAATCACAATTATGTAATGTTCCAAAATGTTACACTAAGTTCAGTTGCTATGTACTATACACACCATGAACCAAAAATATTTTCCAATTTAAGACAGAAACTTACTCAGGCTCATTTTGTTATCTGGTTTGGATTCCTTTCCAGGTAATGTTCGAATCAGGTCTAACAAGCCATCTTCATCAAGCTGCTTCGTACCCAGTTGTTCCGCCTGTCAGAAAATGGACTTGTTAAGGGCTTTCCAATAAAGTTACACTAAAATGTTTCTAAAATTAGTGTATTGTAAAAGGCTCCCTGATTTACAGTACAGTTCAAGAAAAACAAAACTAGCTACCGGTACCATAGTTAACACCCTCAAGCTCAGAACACTGCCAGTCACTCATGCTGTGAACACATTAACTGTTCAAACTGCCTTTCAAATTTTTATAATACTGTACTTTACTGTTTCAGCAACTGTAATATAGACCAACATCATTTGATACTTTGTTTCCTCATGGAAAGGTAAGAGTGGAAGAGCTTCACTAGGAGTGTATGTTAGAGCTGGCAATCCAGCTTTAGCTTGGCAGAAATAAGAAAAATTTTACCATCGAATAAAAAAATCCTCTGATCTAGTGAAATATCTAAAGACTTCATGGTCATCAAATAGCCTTTTCTTGCATATGGAGCTTAAACTAACCTTGGTGAGTTTACTTTGGCCAGGTTCACTTCCCAGCACCAGGTAGGAGGTATTGCGGCTGACTGAGGTGGTGACTCTGCCTCCATATTCCTTAATGAGCTCAGCAGCCTCCTCCCGGTCCAGACTATCATACACTCCACTCAGCACAAACACAAGTCCCTGGAGGCATCCTGGCTTGCCCTGAAACATCATATAATTCAGACATAATGTATATCAGTCAGTTCAAAGTGATTAATAGTAGTCCTTTCATTGGATAATGGTATATTATATAATTGATTTCAGTCTAATGAAATTACCAAATTTCACGGACTAACAACACATAATTGTGCAGTCGCAAGCAGATAGATGAGAGACTTAAGGTTACTATAAATGAGTATAACAACCAACTGTAATTCATAATAATATAGCTCCCTTTCTCATTAATGACTAAGTAAATGCAACACAGTATACAATCATAAGAACTAATACTGTGCACTGACGTGCTTGAGAAGAAGCAAAATGAGTGAAAGTATTCTTGTTATTTCCTTGACTAAAAATATACAGGACTTAACTTAATCATAAAATGCTATACATTTTTTCTGATGAAGCATGGATCTTACCTCAGGTATGACCTTACTCCCTGGGTTGGAAGGGCCGGACCTGCGTAAGAACTTCATGTACGCCTCTCTAGCATTATTCTTCTTCTCATCCTGGGGTGTTGATTCCTGTTCTGTGTGGCCATTAGATCCATCATCAACCTTCTTGGGACTCTCTTTCTTGGTTTCCTCTTTCTTGACCTCTATTTCTATGTCAGAGCTCAACTTCTTTCCTGGGGTATTTTTTGGTTTCTTCTTGGATGATTCCTTAATTTCTTTCTTTGGAGTTATTTTCTTTTCAGTTGTTTTCTTTGCCTCATCTTTTACCTTCCATGGACTTTCCTTTTTCTCCTTCTTAGGAGTGATGCCTCTGATTTCATCTGGCTTTTTCTTCTCTCTTTCCTTATCCCTGGCCTTTTCTTCTTTGTGACTGTCTTTTTTTGTAACAGATTCATCCTTACTTTCTACTATTTTCTCAGTTGAGGCTAGCTTCATCTTTTTGTCTCTATGCAACAATTTTGGGTCTTCCTTTGTACTCTTAGGTATACTTGCTTCCTCATGTTCCCTCTTCCTGCATTCAAATGCCCTAAATCTGGCTGAGAGTTTGCTGGATTGAGAGAGGTTTGAATGTTTCTCCTCCGGCTTTATCTTATTTGGGGGGCTGTTCTCATTTGGCTTGGGCTTCTCTTCATGGCTGTGTGAGTCCTTGGAGTCACTACTAGGCTTCTTGGGCTTATGAGTCTCCTCCTCATCCAGCTGTGCCAGTGTTTTGGAGAAGTCATCATCACCATCATCAATAACTTCAATAACCTAGTGTGAAAATATAGAAATTATTTGTTTATGCTTTCAGGAGAAATAACACTATTGCTTGCTTGGGAGCCTTACCTTATTCTGTTTATCAAATAAGATAAAGCTCCTCAGCATATACAACAAATTCTACTATGTTAAGTCTACAGTCTGCGCGAAAAGTTAAGGTTGGGCGGCTGCGTAATATTGTGTCTATGCAGGTTTCCTTCATATTGATTTATTAGGGCATGCTGAGGAGTGATTTAAAATATCTGTTATCCAGCGACAACTGGCAACTCTTACTGCGCGAGTAAGCCTAGCAGACCAGTGGAACATTTAAATTTAGTAAGCCTAGTGGCCTTGATTTATAGGGAGGAGTGCATTTTGTAAAGATGTTTTTACACTGGGATTTTCAGTGACAGTTCATTCTTTCACATTTTCAAACAATGCCAAGGAGGGTAACAATGAATGAAGACATTGCCTCGATAATTACTTTAAATATAGAAAACCTTAAATCATCAGAAATTGCAGATAAAACTGGGATTATGGCAAGTGTGGTGAGGAGATGAATGCAACGTTATCGTGAGGGAAATGAAAGCTTACCCCGCCACAAACCCAAGTCAGGATGTCTCAAATTAACCACTCACAGGACCAGAAGTATTCTTTCTCAGCAAGTTAAGTAATAACCCAAGACTGAAAGGCAACTTAAGGAAAGCAACTCACAATTATTAGGAAATGTGGCTATTCATACTATCCAAGATGTGTTGCGCAAAGACCTTGGTTACCGCAGCTACCGTGCACGCCGTAAGCCATTATTCTCCACCATACACAAGCTTCAACGGCATCAATTTGCAGAAAAATATCTAACCTGGAGTGAAAACGACTGGAAATCGGTACTTTGGAGTGATGAAGCTACCTTTTCTGTTACTGGGTGTAGCTACGAGAGTGTACCGTAAATGTAGTAATGATCCATATGACTCCTGCTATCTCTATCTATCTATAGCTCTGATGCCTCGTTCCCTCCGGGAACTCCCCCCAAGGGGGTGGCCATGGCAGAAGTGTCTCCAGTTCTCCCTGTTCCAACACTCCCTCCTTACTTGTTCAAGCCCTCCTCTGCCCCTCACGTTTCTCTCCTTTACATACTCTTCCACTCTGTTCTGCCATCTAACCGGTGGTCTGCCTCTCACACCAGGTCCCACAACTTCACTTCCATACACCTTCTTTACAAATTCCTCGCCTTGCATTCTCTCTACATGTCCAAACCATCTCAGTGTATTACGCTTCACTCTCTCAACCACTCCACACTCAATACCAATTGCCTTCTCACTCATACCACATCTCTCGTACACACTTTCATTTCTTTCTCCATCCCACCTAGACACCCCTAATGCTCTTCTCAAGTAACTCATTTCCACAGCACCTATTCTAGACTGATGCGCCCTACTCCATGTCCATGTCTCAGATGCATATGTCAGTGCTACACAGTCAAAACAGTGAAACACCCAGATTATGTAATGGTATGGGGGTGTTTTACTTATCATGGGGTGGGAAAACTTGTACTATTGCCAAAGAACGTAAAAACCAATCAGGATGCGTACTATGAATTATTGAATGAAGTGTTAGCTGACTCGTTTGAAAAAAACATAAGCCACATTTTTTATGCAAGGCAGAGCACCAGCTCATATTGCCCGTAGTGTTAAAAATTGGCTCCAGGACTCTTGTATTAACTACTTTAACGACTGGCCAGCAAAGAGTCCAGACTTAAATCCCATTGAGAATTTGTGGGGAATAATGAAAACGAGGCTACGGGACATGGACACATCATCATTACCCAAGCTAGAGTTCGCCATCCGCCTGGGATACATTTCCACCTTCACTTCTCCAGAATCTGGCCATGAGTGTTCCTAGAAGGCTGTAAAGGTGCAAAAAGCGTAAAGGAAACACTAAAGGATACTAATTTGAGAGGGAAAATGTTATTTGTATAATTAAGTTACTATTACATGAAAAGCAAATCTTGTTGACATTAGTTTATCGGCCATGACCTTAACTTTTCGCGTGTACTGTATATATATATACTGAGTTTACAGAAAGGAAGAACTTTATGGAGACAGAATAAAATCATCAAATGAAAATGACACCAAATTGTCTACTAGTAAGGCTAATCCCTCTTTCACTCTCTCGACACAGACACAAATGTGAATAATAAAAAGTTGTTTAATAGAAAATGCTTTCATACCTCTTCCTTCTTGTGCAATGACGACTTCTCCTTGCGCGAGACAGGGTTGCTACCAAAGAATTCAGCTGCTGCAGCCGGCTTTAATTTGGGAGACTCGGATTTGGGAAGAGACTTTAGCTTCTTAGACTTATTCTTATTCTTCTCTTCATTCTTTCTATCAGATTTTTTCTTCGATGTAATTTCAAATATATCATCATCTGTCAATAGAATAACTACTGTACATACATCATAATTATGATGTTATAGTATATTATTCTAACCCTTCCTCTCCAATTTCTGGGATGGCAACTCCCCTTTCTGCAACTTCTCTCCCTGGTACTCAACTAGGCTAACTTGGTTCACTTTCATTTTTAAAGGCATCCTCCATGTGACCTTGCCTTTGCCTAATGCCACATAGCTAGCTATATTGTATCAATTCTGTGGTAACGCTAATTAATTAACATTTCTATGAATGTGACTCCTCAACAGGTGAATACTGTATGCATCTCACTTCATGTAACTAGCAATAATGATTCACAATTTTAACACCATAGCTACAGTACATATTAATGATTACAACATTACTAGAATATGCTTAATTAACATTCATTAACTATTGTACATCATTGTGCTGTACCTGAGTCAGAATCTTCAATCCTTTGCCTTTTCAACACTTGTGGTGGAGGATCATCTTCATCGGAGTCAATAATAACATTCTTCTTTTTGGCGTCCTTCTTAGGTAGAGAGGAAGCCCCAGATTTTTTTTTGGCACCAACAGGAGAGAAGTAATTGCGGATATCCTGGAAACAAAAATAACTGTACTTCATAGATAGTCTAATTATACACACACCCAAAAAAAAGGCATGATATTCAACCCCTAAAGATCGCAATGTTCCCCAAACCTGCCTCGCCCCGAGTCACAATTCAAGGTCGAATTTCAACTGGCACCAAGGCAACTTTTGTGATTGTAGATTAGAAGAGATTAAAATTTACACACCAAAATATGTATACAAGTTATGTGTCTCCTATGTTAACTACCACACAGTCAAAGAGGAAAAGTATATAAGTCATACAGTACTTGATTTATATGTAATTATACTAAAAACCCTCTAATACATACGGAAATTTTCACCAAATATTTTTCCCTACCGGTACATTTCTGAAGGAAATACAATAATAAGGTTAGGTTATATTAGGTTTTAGTCTGGTTAGGTTAGATCTACAATTTGATCAGGATTTCAGTAACATTTTATTATGGTCTTCATGTTTTACCCAATTACCGGTACCGACTGGGGTTGGGGTCCTCGGATTGATAGAATGCTTGCATTCTCTCCCAGCTTTGTGTCTCTGGTCTATTTTAATAATAATAAGGTATTTATTGAAAGAATTACCGTTTTGTAGCAGTGTTGCCAGATCCGGCTAGGTCAAAGTATTTTGCCCCGGTCATTTCTTGTACTTTACCACGGTTATTTCCCGATAGTTTGCCCAGGTTAGGTCCCGGTAGTCTCATGTGGTCTAGGTTAGGTTAGGTCAGGTCAGGCTAATTTCAAAATGGATCCATTTGAATATGCCCTATCTTGGATATGGGGCATTTGCGGAGGAAATGCCATAGAAGAAAATAGTCTTAGAATGGTCTAAATAAGTGGGTAATGGAGATAGAAAAACCCTACGCAATAATGGTAATTCTTTCAATATTTCTCAATTGTCAAGGTCTGCCTTTTTTGTATGAAGCATTCAGCTTCTAAGTTTTGGAGACGAAAAACAGTCAAAATAAAAGGTTGGTGGTCAATTATCTAACTTACATAAACGAAAATATGAAATAAAAAAATCGTAATAAAATTTATATCTCCCCTAGCTAGTAAGGTGGTAAAGCGTTGGCCTCGCATCCATGAGGTTGGTAGATCGAGCCTCGCCCAGGTCAGAGAGTTTAAAACTGCTTACTGGGAGGTTACTGCCGTGGCTGGGCACCATGGTGTGGAGTTGGACTTGCCTGGCTAACGTTCTGAAGAGTATCGGTATATATTGAAAGAATTACCCACTTTAGACAATTCTGACTATTTTCTTCTATGGCATTTCCTCTGCAAATGCCCCATTTCCAAGATAGGTCATATTCAAATTAGCCTGACCTTATCTGAACTAACCTAACTGTTAGACCACAGCAGACTACCAGGACCTAACCTGGGCAAACTACTGGGAAATAACCTCGAGGTAAAGTACAGGAAATGACCGGGGCAAAATACTGGGACCTAGCCGGATCTGGCAACACTGCTACAAAACGGTAATTCTTTCAATAAATACCAGAGTATCTCATCAGCGATAGATACCAGAAATGAAACCCTGCAACTTAACTTTATTTTTAATTTTCTGTGCATCAGCTCGAACTTTATCAAGGTTAGAGGGGAATAGGTGGTAATAACGCGTGGATAGATTAACGAACAAGTCAGAAATTCACAAAATGAGGTTTGAGTATATTGTAACTGTTATTCTAAACCAATAACAAAACCTCAAGACATGCTTACGGCCACCCAATCACTTATTAGACTACATTCACATGCTCAAAATCTGATACTAGTTCCTTAATTCATGACTAAAACATGCTCCATTCATTCCTGAGCACAATATGATTATTACTGGGCTCAACAAGCAACACAAAACCAACAATAATTACCATTGCCAATCAGTACCACAAGCTTCCTTCCTTAAGTTTCTTTCCCGCGATTTTGTCAACAAATAAATTTACTGTTATGGCGTCCACGAGCCTATACATTTTTCTCATGCTTTGCAACCTACATGCATTGTTCTCTCTACAGCGCATTAATAAAGCTATGATATATATCCATCAGCAAGGAAATAAATAGATAAATGGGATTGGGAAGTTAATTTCATTTAAAACATTTTTATTAGTATTACTATTTTTTTGTACTGTAGAATAGAATGTAGAATGTAGATCATTAGATGAATAATTGAAAACTAAAATGACACCCAGTTAGAAACTAATAAAATATGCTACCAACTGCAGATCAACCAGTGCTAAGGATTAATTAAACAAGCATTGAACGTATCAATTAATAAAAGTTTAAGTGTTTGACTTTTTGAGGGTGTGAAAGAAACCGCCCAATTTTGACCTGAAAGCCCCTGTAGAACGATATAGAAGGTAATATGAGAAGGCCAGCAAAAGCAAGCATGAAATAAATAGAAGGAAAGGAGGGACAGTTGAAGAAATGAAAGAGTGACTCGGGTCCGAATGAGCACAAAACCCGTAATCAAAGTACTGGCTGTACTGCCCATATCACCACAGACAGGAGAGGAAAGAAAGTTAGGCAATTAACGAAAAGAATGGGATCAGTTTGATTCAGTTCAGATTCGAAAGAGAGCCCAAACCTTTTTGGTAAATATTGAATGAATTACCGTTATTGCGTAAGGTTTTTCTACCTTCATTACCCACTTATTTAGACCATTCTAAGACTATTTTCTTCTATGGCATTTCCTCTGCAAATGCCCCATTTCCAAAATAGGGCATATTCAAATGGGGCACTTTGAAATTAGCCTGACCTTACCTGACCTGACCTAACCTAACCTAGACCGCATCAGACTACCGGGACCTAACCTGGGCAGACTACCGGGACCTAACCTGGGCAGACTACCGGAACCTAACCTGGGCAAACTACCCGGAAATAATCGTGATAAAGTACAATAAATGACTGGGGCAAAATACTGGGACTCAGCCGGATCTGGCAACACTGCTGCAAAACGGTAATTCTTTCAATAAATACCACCTTTTTTCAAGTTTTACTGTTTTACCCACATCGTACGCCAGTACGCCTACAGTAGGCAATCTGCCAATCTCTACCACAGGAAAAGGACGGAAGAGAAAGGGCCACCTTTCTTTTCTTCAATCCACCTCCTGGCCTACATGTCAGGAAACAAAACGGTATTTATTGAAAGTATTACCGTTTTGTAGCAGTGTTGCTAGATCCGGCTAGGTCCCAGTATTTTACCCCTGTCATTTATTGTACTTTATCACGATTATTTCCCGGTAGTTTGCCCAGGTTAGGTCCCGGTAGTCTGATGCGGTCTAGGTTAGGTTAGGTCAGGTCAGGTAAGGTCAGGCTAATTTCAAAATGCCCCATGGGGCATTTGCGGAGGAAATGCCATAGAAGAAAATAGTCTTAGAAAGGTCTAAATAAGTGGGTAATGAAGGTAGAAAAAACGTACGCAATAACGGTAATTCATCCAATATTTACCAAGAAAACTACAGTGTACAGACACAATCAAATAACCACCGACACATTTCTTCCATCGTAGTAAATATCTTGGTCATAAAGAACAACATGTGTAGGCCTATGATTTTACAGCACCTCGTAGTACTGTAAAGTGTTGGTGGTTATTTGATTGTGGCTATACCATGGTCAGCCCAGCTCCTTGCTGTCACTTCTTTATTCACTCTCAAGATCTTTCTCATTGACTATGATCTGAAAAAGTGTCCCCCATTGCTACAGACAAGGAATGTTTCTTTCACTTTTCACAAGGTATATGTACTGCATGAAACAGTCTGAGGGATCGCAAAGAAAATTGTAAATTTACGCCGACTTGCGTCTTGCAATTTAAATGCATGCACCTAGCTCTGGCTTTAGTCAGTAGAAGATTTGTTAAGTGTTGATGAAAGGACAGACAATGGTAAAGGTACAGAAGTGGACCTTACTATATAATAGATATTTTACTGTCATTACCCACTATTTTGGACCATTCTAAGACACTTTTCTCCTATGGTTTTTCTTCCTCAAATGCCCCGTTTCCAAGATAGGGCATATTCAAATGGGGCATTTTGAAATTAGCCTGACCGTACCTGACCTGACCTAACCTAACCTAGACTGCATCAGACTACCGGGACCTAACCTGGGCAAACTACCGGGACCTAACCTGGGCAAACTACCGGGAAATAATCGTGATAAAGTACAATAAATGACAGGGGTAAAATACTAGGACCCAGCCGGATCTGGCAACACTGCTGCAGATTGTAATGAAATTAAATAAATTGGTGAATAATATATAGTATACGACGTAAATTAAGGTAGGAAGTGTATTATAAAGGCAGAACAATAGTAAAATCCGTGTTTCTCCCACCCGTCAACCCCCGATTCCCATCGGGCCCCCCATGTTTCTATGGGTATTGGGAATGGGGCATATCTCGAAAACGGGGCATTTGAGGAAGAAAAACCATAGAAGAAAAGTGTCTTAGAATGGTCCAAAATAGTGGGTAATGACAGTAAAATATCTATTATACATTAAGGTCCACTTCTGTACTAAAACCCAGACGATGATCAATGTCGCCATTAACCACTAGATGCTTACAGGGTATACACAGTCACCAAATCAAAGTAACAAAGATTTGACAAAAGTATAATAATCTAGAACAAGACCATTCTTTGTTGGACATCTTGAAAAGAAGGGCTCATAACAAGTACAGTAGTTGTAGTTTTATTTTATTTTTTTTTAGTTCGAGGTAATACTATACTGTACAGTATTTTAAAAGAAACTCAATTAATTTATGTTTTTATTATTACTGTACTGTACACACTCTTAACAAATAGGTCACATCCAGGGCAATTATTGTTAAGGGAGGCAGTTATCCTAATACAGTACCATGGTGTTTATCAATTCAGTATCCTAGTGCTTGAAAATAACTACAAAAACCTGTACCAATGAATAGCCTAATGGTAATGAAAATACTCACTGAAGGTATTCATATAATTCTCTAAAGAACTTTATTACAAAGAAAAGAATTCACCATTGTAATTCAATCCTATGATATCCTGTGAGGTTAGCAAAAATAAAATATAAAACTAATCACCCATATTGCTGGCACAAAAATATTATACTGTATGGACTTCAGTTATTTCAGTAACAAATAACAGTAACAGCTTATATATCTCCATTGAACTTCACTGATACTGTGAAGCAATTGCCAAGCCTGAAGACATTAACATGGTGGAATATAGGAATGGCTTTGTGCCTGAAATGATCCACAGATCTGCATCAGATTGGACAAATCAATAATGTTAGACAAACCATCCTGTACCACCCAGTCCTTTTGCAGCAGCTCCTGGGCCTGTTGTTCATTCTCCACCCACACTGACACATCTGACCCCATCATGATGTGGCTGCGGTCTGGCAGGGGCAACAACATAGTTCCCCAAACATCATATGCTGGATTATCCTGCAATAAATATTGTTATTGTATATTGTATATTATACTCAACTTTGCAACTTACTAGATAATGCAAATTAAATGGATTTAAACCATACTGCTTAAACTTGTACTATACAGTAAAATTCAAAACTTCAAGAAGACACTCACAATAAGGTACAGGTAGTGGATTATAAACCTACATTTAAAATATACCATACAGTAAAAAACTCAAGTACTGGAATTTTGCATTGATGAAAAATTAAGAGATAAAAAGTTACATGGTGGCACTGTACTCACAACAAAGTGGTAAGTCATGGGTTTCGTCAAGTTTCCAAAGACATATTTTGGGAACTCAGTAACAGCATTGCCATTGACCAGGAATTCCTCCAACATCAGATTCTGAGAGAGGACTGGAAGAACAGTGAACATGTTCCAGTAGAGATAGATATGGCGCAGTTGAGCTAGTGGTTCCAGACTGTGGTAAGGGATCTGGCTCAGGTGATTCAGGTGCAGATCCAGCACCTCAAGGTTAACCTATAATTTAGGTGAATAACCAATTTTGAAAATAAAAATGATCACAGTGGAAAACTGTATACCATACTAACATACAAAAATTGAAGTACCATACTATAATGCATGACTGTCAGATTCCAATACCATGCAGTAATTTCAAAGCACACTATTCTAGAATATGCCCCCATATATTGCCACTTTCATATGTTAATCATATAAGATACAAGAATAGACTAACTAGGTTTTCGATGCGGTAAGTCTGCACCTCTGCAAGTCTGTTATCCCCCAGGTAAAGACGTGTGAGGCTTGTCAAATCCCACATACTGCTAGGTAGCTCTACCAGTTTGTTCCTTGACATATCCAAAAACTCCAGTAAGTTTAGATCTGTTGGGTGACACAGATTGAAGAGCTTAGAAGAATATTGCAGTTCACTCATCTTGGGTAAATATTAAGAAATAAATAGCTATAAGAAGCATAAAATGCTAAAGGTGCACAAATTGTGTAATCGCTTTACAGCCAAAATAGGTGATAGGCTATGAGGTTCATGTAAAATTTTATGTTTGTGCTGACAGCTGTACAGT
Source organism: Petrolisthes cinctipes (assembly GCA_033782935.1). Lineage (NCBI taxonomy): Eukaryota > Metazoa > Arthropoda > Malacostraca > Decapoda > Porcellanidae > Petrolisthes > Petrolisthes cinctipes. The sequence continues at coordinate 76,719 of JAWQEG010000818.1, read as the reverse complement.
CAAATAACTAAACATCCAGGACTGTACCTGCAAATACTTCGCTATCAATACCGGTGATGGCATTCTCCTTCAGTGAAAGTGTACGCAGGTTGGTGAGCCTTTCAAAGCTACCTGCAGTCACACTCCCAATCTCATTGTAATCCAAAAATACCTGAAAACATGAAACAAATACAGTGCATAGTATCTACAATCTTGAGGGCTTATTTTCCCGAAGAAGCTCTGATGATGATGTTAAGCCGAAAGAGGATGACTGTGTTCGACCAGAAATACCTTGTTCATACGAAGAAAAGAGAAAAGAGGGAGCAGCTTGAGTGCGACGGGGCATCAAAACTCTTAAGTTACTGCTCATGTTCAAACAAGCAATACCCACCTACAGTGGAGCTATTTCTATTTCTCAGGTTTTCATTAGTGACACTCTCAGGCTAAAATGATGCACAGTCCAAAGGTGCAAACTATATTTAGAGATAATTATTCAAATGTTTGTATCCTTAAAAACAACTGTGCAGTTTAGATTTGTCATGATACTACAATAACATAACAGCCTTAGAAATGTTATACAGTGTAATGTGAGAATGCAAGAAGTACTAACCTGTGTAACATTGGGGTGTTGGTCCCAGCAGCTTACGGGGATCTGAGTGAGGCCGTGCTGGATATACTGACAGTCCCAGCGAGCCCCTTCAGCCCCGGGGAAGAGTGGGTCAGCCTCTCTATACTGACATGGACAATCCTGGCCACGAGTCACCTGCCAAAAGCAAACAAAATTACAGGGTTTACCTCCTGTACAGTATTTCTTTCAATATTTCCTCCTAATAGAACTGACACAGACACCTTACTGACTCTGGTTAACATCTAATACTGTACAGCAAAACTCTGCATGGAATAGAATTTATAATGAGACATTTACTGTATATTGAGTACTGTTACTGTACTGTATCTACAATAAATTATTAGTAGAGCATACAAAGCTGCAAGTCCTAAAGTCAAATGATTAAAAAACTACTCAACATCTGAATGCAGCCATTTTTACAGTACTATAAAGTACTTACAACCACACTCGCCAACAACACAACATACACTCTCTGAGGGCACTGTGGGAAAGCCCGGTTCAGGCCATGACCTTCCTCAGGAGCTCGGGGCTGCTCGGCCAGACAGCTTGAGGAACTTCAACAACAACAACTTACCTGAACTATTAAAACCAGTGTTGTAATTGTTAGCATTAATAGTTGCATCATGACTTCTTATGGAATATATGTTCATACACTCTCCTGCCAACACGATGCCACTATCTGGTGGTGCACTTCTACAGATAAGGGAGTTTGCTGACAGGTGATGCAGTTCCCAAGAAATATAAAATGTCAACAGATTAAATTTTCAATTTTAGTTATCAGGTTATCCTTGAGGTTACACAATCTATATAGCTGACTATGCTGCTTTCATAATAATGGACCTGTAAAAGGCTTATGACAGGGTAATAGAAGGGCTTTCAGGGATGTGCTTAAAGCCTGTCCACATGAACGGGCATTACTTTCTGTGAGAATTATCCCTCGCTTTTTATCAGTTACCAGATCGGCAGATCCCATCGATCATTGCCTATAATAATGAGCACACTTGTGTTGTTCACACCATGATTTGGTAACACTTGTTTGGCGGTTGGGGCTGTCCGCTCGTGTGGACAGGCCTTAAATTAGACCTATGGTGTTGGTGGATGGTTGCTGACTGGGACTGATGCCTTCTACAGAGGGGAAAGAGCATGTGTGGTAGGTAGAGGATGATTCAAGTGAGAACTTTGGTATTAATATGAGGACGAAACTGGGGTATGGGTCATTGTGGCTGGTTTAATGTGGATATGGATGGCTGTATGATATAGATGAAGGTGAGCGTGGGAGGCCTGAGTACAAAGATGAGGCTGGACCGAGTAAAATTATCCCTGATGGCAAGTTTATTTGGAGATGACACTATGCTGCTGGCAGAGAATAAAAGGTAGCTACAGAGGAGTGGTGGAGGAGATTCTGGGTACTGTATATGTTAAGGAAGGAAACTAGAGGTGAATGTCAGTAAGTGCAAGTTGATGTTTTTTTGAGAGGAAAAGTTGGCGATTTAATCTGCATCACTACATGGCAAGAATATGCCAACTGGCATAGGGTGTGGGATGGTTTTGGGAGGTGATAGGATGAAAGAGGTACAGGAGTTTGAATATCAGGGAAGAATATTGTATAACTTTAGGAAACGCCTGTTGTATCACTAAACAACTTACTTTAAACTGCATTTACTGATCTTGTAGAGTCTGTAGGTTAGGGGAATAGTAAAAGTAATGTTTTTGGGGGGTGTTCACTATTTATGGATTTTAACAATTTGCATGGTAGTCGGAGATCTAACCAAATCCCTGGTAAAAACACTCTTCTTTTTAATGACTTCAGTATTTGTTATTTTATCATAACGTGACCAACATATGAATATCAATTCTAATAAATTATGAAACAGAGAATGAGATAAAAGTTTGACAGTATTACCACTAGTAACTTGAAGAAAAATGTAATTCAGTTTTCTTTAATGGAATGGTCCTTAGAACTACTTACATGGAACAGCATAAAATAGCACTAGGTATCACGGTACATGTACATATTTCCTTCTAACTTCCATGTTTAAATAAATAAATATATATATAATTCTTACACTAATAAAATATTGCATTATAAACAGTTGGTACTGAACAACCTGTACAGATGACCATAGGATTTATTCACACTATGTGAAATTGATATCTGCATAATTTACCAATTACACTGCTCAAACAATTTAAGGCCAAAATATGAAAAATACTGAGTTATGAAACAGTTAATATAATGGTACTGCACTACAATCATCTTAATAAATACCATCTAGGTCCTAATTCTTAAGTACTGTATATATATGGAATCCTAAAGTCAAGTGTACAAAGAATGAAATTTTAGACCCATCATATAAAACACCTTCAACATCATCATCATCATCAATACCCCATTTCCCTTCACATGTACACTTGCAATCCACAATTCCTAGCCCACCTCAGTCAAAGCCCTAGATCTGAAGCAGGCAGTTTCTGGACGACAGCCCACCCAAGTTATCATGAGGCCACACACACACATTTAGAACCAATGGAGGCTTTGGGTGAGCTGTTGTCTAGAAACTGCCTGCTCCAAATCTCGGGCTTCGACCCAGGTGGGATAGGGATTGTGGAATGCTAGTGTACATAATGGTAACCACAGAAATTTCATTTGTTCACCAATTTCAGTTAGGTAAATCACCTATTGTATTAATCTTAACATGCCATTCTAACAGGACTATGAACTTGTACTGCATTTATACATTACATTTACAAATACCTGTACAATATTTCAAAAAGTAAATGTTAATATTTCACTGTTATTCCTACAATATGCAGAACAACTCTTACAGTTTAACTGTACTGGAAATGTATTATATCACATACCTACTTGTCAAGTCTTATAAAAATGAATAATTTTTCCAGGTGAAAATAAAAAATAAATAATATATATTTATCATACTACAGTTTAACAGAAATCTATTTTCCCCTCGGTTATAGTCACTAACATGCTACTCTTTTCTGAAAACTACCCCACAGAGAAATGGAGAAAGGAAAAAACTACATCAAGGAAGTCATCTACATAACATAACTAGTTCTGTATGTGAGAAGAGAGGAAGGATCTCAAAGGTAATGATGAGTTGAGGAATAACTCGACATATTTCGAGATTATCATAATAAATTTGCAGAACTGTTGTACAGTAGGCCTCAGAAATTCATACACAAAGCATTGGTTAAAAGGGGTCTTTATTTTGCACATAATGTCGGGATTGTTCTGCTGACTGATTTAAGTATTACCTACATAACATTACTAGAATTGTTTTGTGTTAGAAAATTAATACACTAAATTTTCTAGTTGTTACGAACCCTTGATGTCACAGTGGTATATATGAATTCCTGAGGCCAACTGTACATTACATCTGGGATTATTTTTTCCAATCAACTTCTGCACCTAAACTTAAGCTTACTTGTACAGTAGGCCTACTAATATTTTAGAAAAATTATACTGGTAGCTCATTGTCTTTATAAAAAAGAAAAACAGATGGTGCTCTACCTCATTTTTACATACTGTACTACAACCTGGGACAAGTCTCATATATAATCCAATGCATTGTCATTATGAAACACTGAAGAACACTTCTGAACAATCCATTACATGCCCTTAAAACTGTGGCACTATATTCTCAATAACAATAAAAATAGTACAGTGTAACCCCAGACAAAACCAGCATCCTCTTCTTACTGTAAATTGCATAACTACTAATCTTTGTCTACATCCTGATTATATACTTTTCATGCAGTAGGTCACCGCTGAACAGCCTCCAAGTACACATTATTTCTAATCTAATTCAACAAACTCCAACTAATCTCAAGTCCTCCATCTCACCTTTTATATACTGATATACTGTACTATACTGTACCTTTCCAGCCCATCTTTTCAATATGTACTCAGGCAACCCCTCCTCTCCATATCCACCACACTTTTATATATTTCCTATGTTAGGTTTTCCATCTTTTTGAGGCACTGGGTCACACATCTACTTCAGCACCACACTATTCTGAAGTTTGCTCACTTTTCCAAATTTATACTAAATGACTTGTACAAAAAAAACAAGATTTGAAAACCAATTTCTATAGTATACTGTAAGCTCAACTTAGTACTGTATCAGCCCCAAGATTATTATTTGATAACTACCTTATAAAATTTGTAATGATTTAATAATTGACTCATGAATGAATGATAAACAATTTGGTTTATGGTCTACCAGGCCTGGGCCCTCAAGGTAGGATATTGACATTGCAACAGCAAGAGAGGAGGGACAGTAAGCACAAAGAAAAAAAAAAGGGGGGTGAAACGGATGAACTAACCAACTTGTATAAAACCACCTCAAATATTTCTAAAAATGTCAAGAAAAGTTTTGACCTGACAAATATTTCCAAAGAGATGTGAATACATTAAATATTGTATAGATTTACAGCCCTAAAAAACTTGCAAGTAGGAAGGCTGCACAAAGTATAACCATTGCCAATGTAGCTACCACCCATACTGGAACCATTCCTGTAAAAGAATAACAGAAATAAACAACCAAATGGAAAATTCATTGAAAAACAGTAAAAAAATTAGCAGATTGTACAAAGCTGACATTCTCCTAACTTCACTGCATAGGAAATGACATATAGCTCCTTAACATCCTGACAATTAACCAATACAATACTACATACTGTACTACAGTTCATAGAATACAAATATATTCCATCAGAACTTGGAATTCCTGAAGTGGTTACGTATGATCTATCACACCACAAACCTTTCTTTGGAATGTGGTGTATCTTGAGAGAATTGTCACAGGAGATAGAGAGAACGGATGCATCAGAGAAGCCTCGCACCATCTGGGATTCCTTGCACTCTGTTGGAAGCCACTCTAGCCCCGTCACAAACATGCTGTGTGCATCCTCAATAACCTGCAGTTGCTGGAAAAAGAAAATACAGCTGATGAGAATTTATCACTAAAACTGTTTCTCTCTCTCTCTTTGTAAAGGATTTATCTACTGTTGTAGTCTAACCCCCCTCTAAGTTAAGAGATTTATCAGTATGTGTGTTCGAGTAGCAGACCTTTCCCAAACACCCCCTTCTCCACCTTAAATGACTTCACTGATAACAAGAGGTAGCCCACAACACTGGTATATTTATCTCTGAGTACGAGTGGTGGTATCTTAGGTTAGGTTACTCTAAAGCCAATGACTGAGTGAGACTGGATAGGAGTTAAAGTGGACATAAAACACTGTTAAGTTTTTCTATATAATAAAATAAGATTACTTAACACTAATAACAATTCCACAAATAATATATAAACACTCCTAGCCTTCTACAATCACAGATTACCAATGTACCAAACCACATGGTCAGATATTCCCTTGAAGTGAAGAGGGAGCTCCCACACGTCTGACCACAATGAGCGCTAGTAAAAGACAGAGAGAGAGAGAGAGAGAGAGAGAGAGAGAGAGAGAGAGAGAGAGAGAGAGAGAGAGAGAGAGAGACACTACCATAACCTAGAAACATGTACCCTTGTAGGGAAAAACCAATGCTGGGCACTGCAAATAAAATCTTACTTCTACGGACACAAATCTGCAAATTAAAACCATTACTATTAATAATAATAATAATATTGCAATAATCATAAAAACAACATACAGATTTTATTCTTGGACTTTTGTTTGGTGGATAAAATGGGACACTACTGCCACTTCTCCTGTTATCAACCAACACCTTTATTTTGTCTTATATTATAAAAAATATGTGCTAACTAAAAGAATATAAACAAATCACAAGAGAACTAACCTGGAGACTAAAGGCAATGATGAGGTATATGCTGCCTCCCATGGTACCCGTAGCTAAGTACCGACCATCATCACTCAGTGCCAAGCTACTTAACACACCGGACAGGGACTGTGTGCGTTCCTGCCTAAATGTTTTCCCACACCACTTGGCCACAATACCAGGGTTTTTAGTTCCACTCAAGGGGTTACTGATTGTGAAGAGTCTGGTCTTTTTCAAATCTCCCTCCACAATACCAAACCTGTGAATATCATATTTCATCTGGTTTTGTACTTAGATAAAATTTCTGTCATCCATACTGTAACTGTTGAATGCATTAACAGGTAAAAGGATGAACTACTGCTATAGCCATAAATTTCATAAAACATCAGTCTTACACTTGAATTACTGTACACAGGATGTAGGTGAAACAGTGTTGGCTAAAAAGTAATATGTTTCCTTAAGAGTAAGTTCATGATATGTGTGGATGATAATTATCATACTACCTTCTCTTAAATTGAAAGTTCATAACTGGAAGCAAATTCTCTTAGGCCCAGAAGTCAGTACAGAAGAAAGTGATCCAGTTAATATATAAATTATACTGCATTTGAGCTTGCATACTATCACTATAGGTTTCTCAAGACAGAAACAAGAAAGGATGAACTATACAATTACAATAGAATGAATATTACTAAACCTTGTACCTTGGCTCGGCAAAGGTAAACTGACATACAAAAGAGACTGTTCTGCCATGGCCAGCCCAAATTGGAAGTTCATATGACTGAGTATGGTACAGCATCAGCAATAATCACTCATTAGTTAATTATAAATTGACCACTTGATTCATAAAAACTTTACCTTGCCCGAAAACACTTGTACTTGACTCCATTTGTAAGTAATGCCACTTGAATTATTTTTTTTCCATCTTTCATATCCCATATACTGCACTCTCTGGTTGGCTTACACACAGAAACAACCTGGGAAATATTTAATGCAGATTAGAATGAAAAACGGCAACTGCATTTCAAAACTGGTACATAAGGACAGTAGCAAATACTGTACTTTCGCAGCACATGACAGAAACATGGTACAGCAAAAAGAGTATATATACTGTATATATATATATATTTGAAGTTTGCACAGAAAACCTAATTAATATAATATAATACACTGCTATTCAACAGGTGATTAACAGCTGATATACATATTTTCTCACAAACAAAAAGTTATGATGATGTCAGATACATTATGTGTTTGCTTTACATTAATGAAGTGTATCATTAAAACGATATACCTGTAGTACAGTACAGTACCTGCTTCCCATCTGGCTTGATATGCAAATCATCAACTTCCTTTTCATGTGCTTTTATTTCTCTTATCTTCTTCATATCTGGCAGACTCCAAAACCTGAGATATCCATCAGTTCCGCCCGTTACCAGGAAATTGTTATCAGGAGACACTCCACAGCACTTTTGATATGCTTCCTGGTCCGATTTCCTCCTTTAGGGAAATAATCTAAATGTTAGAAATTCTAATTTACATTTCCATAGCTATTCTGGTATTCTACTATTTCCTTTTTTTTTTCATTAAAAATACTTACAGGACTCCTTTGCTATATAGTCAGAAATGTCAGAGGGTCTGTTGCAACGAAATACAGAAATCATTCCTTATAAACACTAATTATATATAAAAAATTTATATACTTGTAAACAATAATTATAGATAAAATATTCAAATACTTATAAACAATAATTATAGATAAAATATTTATATACTTATAAACAGTTTCAGTAGAGCAGATTTTGTCAACATCGAATGTGAAGTATTTATTTCCTCTGAGTGTTGCATTGATGGACTGTCTTCTTTTCTTCTCTTCTCTCACATCTTCCTTCTCTGTTGAACCTTCTTCAGCACTTTTTTCACTTATTCTCCTTTTCCTCAGTATACCTGAGGCATGAACTGTAAAAACAAAACAAAAAACTAAATGTATACACAAAAAAATATATTCGTTAAGAAGGTTGTGTATTGTCCTTTAGAAAAATTAAACCCATGTGTACCAGCATACCAAAAAACACTAACTATGAAGGCATAGGTTATAGTTTAAAAAAATAATGACAATGATACCAAAGGCAGCAAAGTTCCCACAAACCTTTTTCTTTTGAAGGAATGAAAGAATCCAACGGTAATTCATCCGCCTTGATAGTTTTTAAGAATGGCTTGAGCTTGAGCAAGAGACATCGCTCTTCTAAGCCCAATGCCAAGGAGATATTAGGTGCTGGAATTTTGTTGGATGTAGCTTTACTAGTTTTTGACCAGCCAGTCATATTGGTAATGCAATCATCCCCGACATCATGGGAGAGAACCCGCTCACCCTTTGTCTGTGTCCCGTCATGGTAAAGCTCAAACACATCCTGTAATAATATGATACACAAAAATACCGGTATAGTCTAAGTTACCATTGCCTCAGATTTCAATTACTTATAACCACAGTAAAATTGATGTATGTTTTATAGTTATATATTAAATTTCAAATATGCTCTAATGCTACATAACCAATAACTACATTACACTCATAACATCAGCAGCACAGACAGACACCATCAGACTTACGAACTGATTATTAATGCCTGTCTTAGCTATCCCTCCCCCCCCTACATAATAACTAACTACATTACACTCATAACAGCAGCAATACAGACAGACAAGTAAGTAAGTAACTTAATCATACTTACGAACTGATTTTTAATGCCTGTCTTAGCCGCTACTCCACCTCACCCCCCTTCACAACATAACCACTAACTACATTACACTCATAACAGCAGCAGCACATACAAACATCATCATACTTACGAATTGATTTTAATACCTGTTTTAGCCGCTCCTCCACCTCCCTCCACTACATAACCACTAACTACATTACATGGTATTTATTAAAAGAATTGCCATTTTGTAGCAGTGTTGCCAGATCCGGCTAGGTCCCAGTATTTTGCCCCGGTCATTTCCTGTACTTTACCACGGTTATTTCCCGGTAGTTTGCCCAGGTTAGGTCCCAGTAGTCTGCTGTGGTCTAAGTTAGGTTAGGTTAAGTCAGGCTAAATTCAAAATGCCCTATCTTGGAAATGCCATAGAAGACAATAGTCTTAGAATGGTCTAAATAAGTGGGTAATGGAAGGTAGAAAAACTGTACGTGATAACTATAATTCTTTCAATATTTACCCATTACACTCATAACATTAACAGCAGCAGCACAGATAGACACCAATATACTCACAAACTGATTTTTAATGCCTGTTTTAGCCGCCCCTCCTCCTCCTCCAACCAAGACGTGGCGGCCTGACACCATACACACGGCATAACTCGGGTAATTAAGGCTAGCCACATTCTCACACCTCAATGTCTTCTTCCCTCCAGACATCTTGGTTATTATGCTATGGAAAGGTATTAATTTGATGGGCGTTGTTAATTAATAATGGTGTGGTCAAAGCTGTTGGTGTTATCGTTATCCAGAGTCAGTGATCCTGCTGCTGTCCCCCGAGCACCACCAGATGATTTTTGACAACAAACACGTCAATGCTTCTGCTACAACGGGGTTACAATGCGGTGAACAAATAATATCCTTCTCTTAACAATTTAATATCTGGTTAGGTCATAATTGATCTGTGCAGGGATTATTCACAGTTATATGAGGAAAATATATGTTTATCTTGTCAATAGTAAACAAAATTTTATATGGCTATTTCTTTTAAGAAAGTATGCAAACCGGAATTATAAACTAACGTTTTTTATGACCTTTTCACTGCAAGAGCAATGCGTAGACTAATTTAAAAGCCTTACAATCACTAAAACTTAATGTTGCTCTTACAACTCTTCAGTACAGCACTGTGGGCAATATTGATTTATCATATATTTATTAGCCCCTTAGGGTTTGTGTACATTCCAATAAGTCATGCTACCATACTCGACCTGTTTCCCCTTTCCTTCCTCATTTCTCTCCAGAACATCTTTTTTTATAACTACAGTATACTTCTCAATCAATCTTCCTTGCTTCTTACAAGCATACACTGGTCTACATTTCACTTAAACTCCCATTCCACTTATCTTGAACTTTTTCATTCAACTGACAATTATTCTCTACAAATATTGCAAAGATTAATAAACCAAATATACCTATAAAATTCATCTTTATTTAAAATCAAAATTATCCGGTGCTACACTCAATCTGCACCTTTCCACATGTTAACTACTAACACTTATATCAAACATAAACTCTTATGACTTATTTAGAATTGATCATGAAGGACATAAGGTGTCCTATGGTGGCTACATTTGACTGAATGATTCGCTGAATGCGTTCAGTGTACCCTGTGGCCATAGGTGGATCTGGAAGACGTTGATGAAACCCAGAAGGAAGCTCACACCATCTGTCAGGTGAAGGTGTGTGGTCACGCATGTAAACCCACACATCTTGCAGAATACACACAAGCTCAAATGGAGCCATGGCTTCCACCATCTGTGGTAGAACACGCAAAGGCCCAGGCAGAAATTGAGCAGTCACCATCACCTCCAGGAGGCGCTGTGTAGCCTGCAGGGCATCTGGTACTTGCTGAGCAGAAGTCAAGGGGCAGGTGTTCCAGAAAGCAGTGAGAGATGCTGCTAATGCCCGCACCAGTACTGAACAATAACTGAGAGCAGCCCGGTGTGTTGCTACCAGCTCCAGCAGAGCCCATGCCACAGGGAACTCCTCAAATGTCTTTTTGATAGCCAAATCTCTTTCAAAGGTAAATTTTATATACTCTTCAGGCCAGGGAAACCCATTGAACATAATGTCTGGAGAAATCAGTTCAACCAGCAACAATGCCACAGTAGATGCTCCCTCTCCATTGGTTTGAGCAGCACAACACACACTCAGGGTGTTCAGTAAGAGCTGTGTGTGGAGCTTGATGGTGTCGGGCGAGAGCATCACATTCTGGTTGCCTTGTGGATTACGTCCAGACCCAATAATCCCCATGTGAAAGATACTGGTGTGTGACTGAGGAACCTTCACCCATGAATTGAACTGACGGTTTGCTTTGATCAGCATCTCTCCTGATAAATCCTTGAAGTTGAAGGTGGCATATTTCTCTGCCCCAAACAAGTATGCACACTCAGGACGGAACACTCCCTCCACCAACAACCGGATGATGAGGTTGAGCCCAAGAGAAGAATGGGAGAGATGACTCAGAACCAGCTGACACTTACCCACCCCTGATACTTTGCTGATGGTGTTAGTTTCATGAAGACTGCTGAAGAAATAGAAGATGACAGCATGGCTTAGGCATAGGACATGACCCACAGGTATTGGTTTTTTAAGGGGCAACTGACTGAGAATGGTTACTGAAGCAGTGCCCAGAACTGGATCATTAATAAGCTCAGCTAGGAGAGGAACATTTGTGAGGAGTGCATTGGTGAGGTTGGAATAGATGTGTAAACATTCTTGCTGACTCTGGCTAAGCAATGTATCCAAAGATTTAAGTGCTGTGAGAATGATGGAGGAGCCTGCCTGAGGCTGCAATGCTCCAGCCAACGCTCCAGCAAGTGGTGATTCTCCTGAACAACGACCTGCTTGGTGCACAGTGAGGGCCGTGATCACAGAGGTAAGAATCTGATGATGGCCAGCAGTGGCCTCATGAGTTGAGCAGTGAAGCAGGTGGCCCAGAGTGGTGGCAGCAGTAGCAGGGCCCTGCTGCACAACTACCAAGGTAACTAATTGCTTTAGATGGGAAATTACAGCCTGACTACTGGGTGTTGCCAAGGTTTCTTCAACTAGTCCAGCTATTGGGGATACAGCTCTCCCCCCAACTGCTACACCTACATCACTTCCATCCAGTCCACCTCCACGTAAACCCACCAGAAATGGGATTAGGATACGGCTTGCGCCAGAATTTCGCCTCATGTAAGTAACCATGCAAATCTCTCCCACCACCCCTTGTAGAATGTTGTTGACAGCTACAGCCACAGCCACTGGCAGTTTGGGGGTGGGAGCTGCGCCTTGCATAAGAAGGCGTAGGATAGAAGGTGCTGATGATCCACCAGTATCCAGCACTAAGTGTACTACCATTTCTTGCAGCTGCCCATGGCTTCCAAAATACCGTGGCACCCACCAACTGACTTGATTGGCCAAAGCTGCTAGGCGATCACTTGGACTCAAGAGGGTGTCTAAGCCTGAGGTCAGGGCAGCCAAAACAGCTCTGGATCGGCTAGTAACAGCAAGACAGAGCAGGAAAGGTACTGAAGCCTGAGCTTCTGCATCAGATGCACCTTCAAAAGTGCGGACAAGAATGGCATGCAGACTTCGGCGAATGTCTGGCAAGTGGCGATCTGCCAGGTGACTCAAAATCTTATTGACACTGGCGAGTTGGTGTTCAGGTGGCCGACCATGGCATGCAGCAAATCCACGAAGACCCAATCCAAGGACACGGCCAATGACAGTGGCAGGGAAGGAGCAGCCAACATGAGCCACCAACCAATCAAGTGCTGGGCCACTAGCAGCACTGGCATCAAGGAGTGCAGCTACTGCAGTGTCTGGGTCATGAGCAACACAAACCACAGTGAGACTAGCCAGTGCCCTGGCAGGACTACAAGACAGCCATCCAGCCACCACCTCCTCCAGAGTAGCATCTCCACGACCCACCACTGTGCTGGCCCACTCTACTGACCACCGCCCTAACTGATCCACAGCCCACTGGCCCACCAATGGACCCCAAACTGATGGGGCACTTTCCAGTACTTCACCCAGCAGTGCTTCCACTTGTCCTGATACTCCCTCATCTGGACCATCTGACTTACGGCAACCATCACCTCCACTGTATCCTCGCATATGGGATGATACCTGAGAATCAAGAAATAATCATTCTCTAAAGTATTTTCCATGGACAAAGCCTACAATATACACAGTAAAATCTTTACCAATCATTCTGTTTCCTCCAATTAAGCTATAACATGGTAGAACAATGTACTGTGGTTTGATAATAAAAATATTAGTAATATCCCTCACATACTATTCTTACTATCATTTGGTAATTTAACTAACAAGATTCTAAATCCTTCTGATTTTCAATGTCTATAGAAAAAGAACCAAAGCACTTGTTACACAGCAACTTCTGCCATTGAATTTTCACGAAAAATGTATTTATCATACTGTAGCTAAAAGTGTTAAAGAGTACAGTATAATAAAATTATTTTGCATATCTATGTTCATCTTATTTCAGTCACATTCTGTATATAAATATAAGAACAACTGGAAGCTTAAAAATAGCCTGAATGTATATATTACTGGATTATGTACAAATACGAAGGTATATCTGTATGCCAAGAGATTCCTATAATGGGCCAGTTTCCCAATTTCTTCTCCTTTCTTATTATGGAAAATTACCTGTCTGGACAGTGTGTGGGCAAGGAAGGCAAGAGCAGCAGGCCTAGCCGGAGGAAGGTTACGGAGAAGGAAGAGAGCAGTATCTACGGTGGGCTGGTCTTCCCCATCTCCTGACCCATCCCTCCGGGAACTGTGGCTCCGCTTCTCAGAGATTGCAGAAACCGCCAGACCCAGGAAACGGTCGAGCTCAGCCAGCAGTGTGGTTGGGGAAACACCCCGACCCATCCCAGCCCCATCCATGTTGGTACTGTGACCTGGCTCCACCATACTGGCTCCTGTCACTACCATGCTCACCACATACACAGCCTGAGATATAATAATAATAATAATAATAATATTAAAATAATAATGAATGTCAAAACCAAATATTTCTTTTTAACAATATAAGAATTTAGGAAACTGCAGAAGGCCTGTTGGTCCAGTTCTTCTCAGTCCTTCATTGAAACACTTCCTTCATGAAATATTTAACTTGGTTTAGGTAAAGTTTATTAGAGCCACAGAAATGTTAAAATCACACAATTTTTTCCAAACTTATTTTAGATAATCCATCATCCCCTGTTGCTATACTTTTTATACTGTATGTTGAAATATAAAGGATTTGACCATGATTGATCCTCCTCCCTAAGAGGTAGAACTGAGGGGTTTAAACAAGTAAATAATGCATTACATAGTTAATAATTATTGGTTCTAAAGTTAGCCTGACTTTGACTGACCTAATTTAACTTAACCTTAATCTGGAATGTTACAGACTATGAGGACCTAACCAGTGCAAACTACTGGGATCTAACCTGCACAAACATAGGGGAGAAATCAAACATGGTTGAAATGCACTATTGCACCGGGAAATGAACTTCATTAAGCACAAACACCTACCAACGATAATATGAAGGAAATGGGTAAGTACTGTAATTTCCTTTCCGTTGGCTCTTCTTAACTATTACCCAAAGGTATAGCCCCTACTGTATTGAGTTAATGAAGGTTTACTATACTTGATTGATTGTATGGATGTAATAATGAGATGCAGCTTGTTCTCTTGTTTCTGCTTTTCCTAAGACATAAGACAGTATATTTACAGAGACTTTTGGTATAGTCGGCAGCATAAGGTCTCTTCACTTCCACCTGTGTATGAGCTATATTATTGGTTAACACAATTTGCATACAGAAATGACAAATATCTTATTATTATTATTATCATTATTATTATATTATAATACTTCACATAGGGTAAATTACACATGTTGTTAGAATAGAAACTGGTTCAATCCAGATAATGCAACAATGCTCTCTAACTACAAAACTTCACTAACTTAGCAAAACTCAAAATCCTATAACTGAAAATAAAATAAAACTTCACTTAGCAAAACTCCAACATCCTATATAAAACTGAAAAAAAAAACTTCACTTACATAACAAAAAATCAAACATCCTGTAACTGAAAAGGAAAAAAAAAATCACTTAACAAAACTCAAAAGAAATTAAAAAATACAAACTTACCCGACAATCTGTGTGGAAAAGTTTCTCTTGGCTTCATAAAGTTTCTCGTCTAAATATAAACAGAAAGACAATACGTTAGAAGGATGCTGGTCGAACATTATTGGTAATAAATTGGTAAATATTGAAAGAATTGCCGTTATCGCATACGGTTTTTCTACCTTCATTACCCACTTATTTAGACCATTCTAAGACTATTTTCTTCCATGGCATTTCCTCCGTAAATGCCCCATTTCCAAGATAGGGCATATCCAAATGGGGCATTTTGAAACCTTATCTAACCTAACCTAGACCGCATCAGACTACCGGGACCTAACCCGGGCAAACTACCAGGACCTAATCTGGGCAAACTACCGGGACCTAATCTGGGCAAACTACCGGGAAATAACCGTGGTAAAGTACAGGAAATGACCGGGGCAAAATACTGGGACCTAGCCGGATCTGGCAACACTGCTACAAAATGGCAATTCTTTCAATAAATACCAAACAATTTTCCCAGTATATTTATTGGCATATTACAGTGCTGGTAAATCTGGAGCAAATGATTCCTCCATACTATTCCAAGCAACAAGACACTTATTATTTTTGTCAGTCTGGTCCTGTTTCCTGGCATACTTTAGAGGAATCAAGGTGTTCGAATGTACCAAAAGTACATTACCCCCTGAATAATTAATGATCACCAGTATATTTTATTTAATGGATAGTTGTTATTGTTGTAATGATTATTGTTGTTGTTGTTGTTGTTGTTGTTGTGGTGCCTTATATTTGTTGTTGTAATGCCTTATTGCTGTTGTAATATCTCATTGTTGTTGTAATGCTTTATAATTGTTGTTGTAATGCCTTATTGTTATTGCTGTAGTGCCTTATTGTTGTTGTAATGTCTATCATTGTTGTAGTGCCTTATTATTGTTGTAGTGCAATATTATTGCCTGACATGCATCATATGTAAGATACTGGAATCCATAATAAAAGACCATCTGATGCACCATTTTCTACATAACAGACTACTATCAGATAAGCAATATGGATTTGTTTCAGGCAGGTCAGCCACACTACAACTGCTGCAGGTATTGGACGATTGGATGATAACTTTGGATAATGGAGGAGAAACGGATGGGTTATACATGGATTTAAAAAAAGCATTTGATAAGGTTCCCCACAAGCGTCTTTTGAAGAAGTTGGCTGAATATGGAGTAGGTGGAAGAACCTTGGAGTGGATCACTGCATTCCTGATGGGAAGGAGACAATGAGTCCAAGTGAATGGGAAGTTTTCAAGGAGAAAGGATGTTTTGAGTGAAATTCCACAAAGCAGTGTTCTTGGTCCAGTTCTCTTCATTATTTATATAAATGACTTACCTGGCCATGTAAACTCAGACATATACCTGTTTGCTGATGACACCAAGATTTACCGAGACATGAAAACCAAGGAAGATCGAGAAATTCTCCAGGGAGATATTGAGTCCATGCAAGAGTGGTCAAGGAACTGGTTAATGCCTTTCAACTCTGAGTAGTGTAAAACAATGAAGGTTCATGGCACACACAAACAAGTCACAGACACCAAGTACTAAATGCAAGGAACGAATGGTGAAGAGATTTCGGTGCAAAGAACCTCGCAAGAAAAGGATCTAGGAGTGACAACGGATGAACATCATTCATTTGAGGAGCATATCCAGGAAAAAGTGAATAAAGCAAACAGAATCATGGGTATTGCGAGGAGGTCATTTGAATATTTGGATGTACCAATGTTTTGGACCATATTCAAGTCCATCGTACGTCCCCATCTTGAGTATGCTCAGAATGTATGGTCACTGTATAAAAAGAAAGACATCAGAACAATTGAAAATGTATTGCGACGATCCCCCAAGATGATACCTGGACTGATGAACCTACCGGTACGACCCAGAAGTTAACATTGAATTCACTATGAGAGACGGATCAACCCGAAGCAACAGTCTGAAGATATTTAAACCAAGGTGCAGGACCAAACATAGACAAAAGACGTTTCTGATGAGAGTGGTTGATGCGTGGAGCAGCCTTCCCGGGAGTGTCGTGCAGGTAGAGAGTGTGAAAGGTTTTGAAAGGAAGTTGGATAAGTTCTGGGAAAATCAGGGTGTTAAATATAAATAAAGAGGAGGTCCTTGTACTGTCCAACACGCCGGTACAATGTCAACCTAAAGTAGAGATGGAAAATGACTGCGATCTGGATCTGGACATAGAGGTCACATAGATCTGCGTCCAGTAACATCGTAAGGTAAGGTTATTGGGTATTGTTATTGTTGTAATGTTTTATTATTGTTGTAGTGTCTTATTGTTTGTTGTAATGTCTTATTGTTGTTGTAATACCTTATTGTTTCTTGATCAGCTTGATTTATATTGGTAGTAATGCCCAATACAAGAACAGTTGATTTTTTTTCCGGTAAGTAATAAGCGTCAGGGATTGGCGTCAGGGGAACAAGATTATTGTTGTTGACAGCGTGTTTCGGTGTTTGACGAGACAACAACAACAACAACGATAAAAGCGATGATGGTAGGGTTAGATTTTTTTCAACGGCGCTAATTTTGACGTTTAGATTACAATACTCTTCTTATATCAATCATTTATTTATATGTATCAGTTTCCACTGTTTAAAAACTTGTAATTATAATTTAGAGCTAGCCTACATCTACTTCATTTGGGCAAGCTAGCTCTAGTACCCTAATATATGTCATCGCATGCACATTTCACAGCTTCCGCTTGTGCAACTATATTATCCAAAGTTATAGTCTGTAATTCAGTTTCCTGGTATGTCCTGGCTAAATGTACTGTTTCGACAATGACAGAACTCTTCATACCACAGTTAATTATAAGACCATCACAGGTTTAACATCACCATCCATAGTTTAATGCATTTTCATATATCCTTTAGCTGCTCTCAGTGCTTTCCTGATCTAAGTTTAGCAATTTGTGACTAAAGTACTTTTCCTTCCTTACCATGTATAGCTGTGTCATCTCATCAATAACACATTTGGGTTATAACTTCCTAATGGGAGCTTATTTGTACAGGCACGGCACATAGTCCTTGATCAGGGTGTAAGGGGAAGTCTGGTCAAGGATAATGTGCCGCGACTGTACATTAATGAAAGTAATACAGTGACAAACGTACCAGGATCAGTTTACCAGATAGTTTAGGCCACATTGACAGTGACTTGGTATTAAATCGCAGGAGATCTTCTGAATAAACAACACAATTTTGGTAGGCAACAAATTCAAGGGATGCAAGATCTCAGAAGGTATAGACTGGCAACCTGAAGTTTTAAAGGAAAATAATTAAATGGGCAATATGAATTCCGAGAATCATGAAGCATATAGTTTACCTCTTAGACATGTGCAGAGTATTGACTCGCCTTCAGTCACTATTACTTGAGGGACGAATGCGGAAATACTGAAACTGGAAATTTCTCTATAATGTTCTCAAGATATAACGCCAGAAAGGTGTGTTAATACAAGATACATTGTAGAGAAAAATATAAGATATATTTGATATTACACTGTACAGTTATACA
The DNA here is from genome assembly GCA_033782935.1 of Petrolisthes cinctipes. Taxonomy (NCBI): domain Eukaryota; kingdom Metazoa; phylum Arthropoda; class Malacostraca; order Decapoda; family Porcellanidae; genus Petrolisthes; species Petrolisthes cinctipes. The sequence goes on along the minus strand of JAWQEG010000818.1, from coordinate 57,876 downwards.
AACAGCAGGAGGTAATTTACAAGTACGCAACTTTTCAGAAAATGAGAATGCAGCTAACATACTTGGGCAGCTTGTGGAGTGTGTGGGAACTTTTGCAGGATCTATTAAGGGTGCTCTATTACATGGCCTTCTCTAGTAGAAAATATCTATTTAGTATTCACGTTAAATATTACCTCCTTTGCTTGACTGTGAAGTACACGGGAGCGACTGGGAGACTGACCTTCCATGGTGGGTGCTTAACCAGGTATGACGGACTTGACGGTCACTGACCCGCCTGACCCAAACATGTGACCTTCACCCCGCGCCCGCCTCAATTACAAAATAATGGTAATGTCTCATAATAATGTGGTGCGGAAATAAACGCCACATGATTTATATAAACACATATTTTTTTTCTAGAACAATTAACGAATTCTGTACAGCACATAATTATGTTAACATACGTAATATATAATGTGTATCTGATGCAAAACAAAAATCTTAATAGTGTTAAATGTAAGCATTTGTTGTTTATGGTTTTGATGTTTGGCATATCAGTATTAATCACCAGCCACGCCGTAGAGCTCTTCCAGGTCTGGGAAGAGTTTTTTTTTTTATAGCTCAACTTTATTTTAATGTCTAATTTGACTGTGGCACCAAAGTAGATAATATTATGTCTGAGGTTTCGTACCTATAAAACACAAATTTTAAATGATAATGATAGTAGGCCTACGTCGTAAATGTACTGTGCCAAAATGAAGAACAAAGCTGATAACTTTACATCCCAACACACTATACACTTTTAGGGCCGATTCCACAGTGGCTTTGGTTTATGATCTTCCCAACCACACTTGTCAGTCTTAATTATATCCAACAAACTCAGTATCCATATCTACAAAATATGTCAGGTAGTTCCATTATTACGATAGTTTCATAGTGGAGTCATCAAATTCATCAAATAAATCACTCATCAGTCATTTACACATTTCAGTTTTTTTCGTTATGGTGCTTGCAAACCAAAACAAACCACTGTGGAATCGGCATATAAGGTGATCACGGTATATAGACTATAAACCGTGGAGTCTATACCGTGAAGGTGATGAACTTCGTGCGCCATACTTATTATAAAAGAGACACCAAAATAAAATGATGCAGTCATATTATCCCCGAAAAAAATATAGTAAAAATTCTCATGAACTCTTATAAAAGTTAATTTATAGACGCACAACTATATACATACCTCTGTTACAAAATACTCCATTGATACATAACTAGTATAAAAGGGTAGATGGCTGCATGTGGACATAACAATCCGATGAATTTCCTTCGGTAGAGAGGACATCGGTGCTACATATTTTGCAGGTTCATTAAATATATGATTGTAATTGTAGGACAAGTGAATTCATGGAGTCAAACATGGAGAGAAATTCATAACCATTGTTCCAAGTCAAGTCCTTCAATAAGTATATAATCATAAAGGATAGTCGATTCTTTTTCCTCTTGTTGTTATTCATCCTTCTGGATTTTTTCGTCGCCATCAGTATTTTCCTCGAGTTCTAGTTGATGGTGTCACCGCCAGGGCTGGACGTCGTTGACACCGTATTCACAGAGGAAATGCATGTCGAAGTCACAGTGGAAGTCAGCCCACTGGTAGCCGAGTAGACCCCCAACCAAGTACATGCAGTGCTGATCACCCCCACTAGGCTGTGATGGACCCCAGTTACTGTAGTCCACCAACTGACCTGCACACACATACATACAGGTCATTAGTTACACACTATATTGTATTTCACACGTCTAGCCCAACACCCACACACACACAGTTTATTAGATCCACACATTGTATTCCACACACCTAGCCCAACACATACACACACAAAGTTTATTAGTTACACAAATTGAATTCCACACGTCTAGCCCAACACACATACACACTTTATTTGTTACACACATCTAATTCCACATTTTAGCCCAACACACACACATATAGGTAATATACCCCTTACCACTCAGCAATAATAAGGATATCATCAGGGAATTAATTGTTTTCTTAATCATAATAATTTTTTAAGATATAATAAAATTTAATGTGGATCACCCCTAACATTCTATTGTTAGATTTTCAGAGCGTTTATATTACACATTGTATCGAATATTCACGTATTACTCTACTCTAAACAGTACATAGGTAAATGAGACATTTTTAGTAACACTAGAGTTAGCTGTGACCTCTTAGAGAACATAAATAAAGAAAGTGGTACCAGGCAGAGGACGGAGACTGCCATACCACCCACCCAACCCAACCCCATCCCTCACACATTATACGCCACTACCCTCCCCCACCTCACACACTCTTACTATACAACACTCACACACTCTTACTATACAACACACACACTCTCTTACTATACAACACAAACACACACACACTCTTACTATTCAACACACACACATACCCTCCCCCCATCATACACACAAACTCTTACTACACACACACATTCTTACTATACAAACACACACACACACACACCTACAACAATAAAATAAAAAAAATGATCACACTTATAGGAGGATTCAATCTCTTTTTGGTAAATTGGTGGGCTACGGATTCCTCAAAACTATGCTAAGAAACAAAGCACCTCAAGTGTTACTAATAGGGGATCTGTTGTTGTTTCGTGTCCAATTTACCCTCAAGAGAATCTACTCTTAATTAAGGGACCCTGTGATATAGTCAGAAAATTGGAGATAAATAGGTCCTTCAAATATTGCCAACGAAACACCACCTATAGGGTAGGAGCGTGTTTCGTGGCATAGTCAGGAGGAATCAGAAGACTCCAATTCCCATACACGATCACAGGGTTGTACACTGTTGGTATTTCTGAAGCAACTGATTCCTCCAAACTATTCCAAGCAACAGGACTCCATTAGTTTTGTCAATTTGGTCCCGTTTCCTGGCATACTATGGAGGAATCAAGGGGCTCCAAAGTACCAAAAGCATACTATATAATTATCCCCTTAAGGTTCACAGCTATACACGACATGGGTCATGCCTGCACTATATGTAGGTAATCGGGTCAATGAGAGTGATGTCTACCGAGGTTTACAGTACAATAATTAAAGTGGTATAGCTAACCTGACCACATCAACGTGAGTCGACTCGGCTTTCCATTCACCCTAACAGAAATTAATTGGCTGAGATAATGGAGAGGTCTGAACGGTGGTTAAATTAATTATTGGGGGTAGGCCTAACACACATTAGGTACAATATTGTGCTCCTTTGATTCCTCCAAAACATACCAAGAAACTGGGCCAGATTAACAAAAATAATGCTGTCCTGTTCCCTGGAATAGCTTGGAGGAATCATGTAGTTGCTCCACATTTACCACCAGTGTGACTATCTATCCCCTTAATTACAAACAAATGCCACTTAATCTGAACCAACTTACTGCAGATCTAAAAAAAACAATATATATATATATATATATATATATATATATATATATATATATATATATATATATATATATATATATATATATATATATATATATATATATATATATATATTCCCTTCCTTTTTTATTAATTATTCCACGTTATTGGAGAAAAAATTAAGTTAGCCAATGACTGTGTGATAGTGTGACTTTAACAATGACCTCACCTGTAGGGAACCAGGCCCATTTGCCACTGTGGCCGTTGTCTGAGCCGCCCACCCATACCCCCGTGTTGTGGTCACCTGTGGGGAGATTGCCACGAAGAGGACAGGTTAAATTAGGCTGAGTTTGGTTAGGTTGGATTTAAAAACACCATATACAGTTTAATCACCAGCCTTGTCTAAATATATAATAAACATTCTCTCTCTCTCTCTCTCTCTCTCTCTCTCTCTCTCTCTCTCTCTCTCTCTCTCTCTCTCTCTCTCACCATTAACAGCCAGCCACTTCTTGATATAAAAGTTTTCGGTGGCCGTCTCTATGGTGGCGAGGGAGACGCCCCTGCCGAAGGAGTGACAGAACTCGGCGGCTCTGAACCAGTTGAGCGGGAAGTAGCCATAAAAGTAGCACCTCTCGCCCAGCTCGTGGAAGGCCATGGGGCACACTAGTCTCGTTATGTCGTTGTTGTTGTTGTTGTTGTAGTTACGGTTGTGTTGGTGGCGATCTGTGGGGGGGAAGGAATAGTGAATAATATTATGCAGAGAGAGAGAGAGAGAGAATGGGGACCTGTTAGGGGAAGGGATAGTGAATATGCTGAGAGAGAGAGAGAGAGAGAGAGAGAGAGAGAGAGAGAGAGAGAGAGAGAGAGAGAGAGAGAGAGAGAATGTTGATGAATAGGTATACACACGCCGGAGAGAGTGAGACATGACAAAGTGCATGGAATGATGGAGTGCAGGGTGATCTGAGTGAGAGACGGCGAAAGTGTGGGCGAGGGATTCACAACAGGCGTGAAAATCGTGTGAATAAAAGAAAACGCACACTTCAGTTACTCATCCAGCTCGAGAATATTGTTATTTTTAACTAGGAGAGAGAGAGAGAGAGAGAGAGAGAGAGAGAGAGAGAGAGAGAGAGAGAGAGAGAGAGAGAGAGAGAGAGAGAGAGAGAGAGAGAGAGAGTGTGTACGTGTGTGTGTGTGTGCAGGTATGTGATGGAAAGGGCAGAGGTGATGGTTGGAAGAAAGTAGATCAGTGAAGATGAAAATGATGGAGTACATGCATGAGAAAGTCAGGCAGGAGGCGAGGAATAAATAAGTACAGGGAAGCACGCTCTATATATTATTTTCCCCTTTCAAGGATGTTCTTGTTCATATTACGTTAATTATCCTCTCGTCATAATATTGTACAGTATATAGTCTACAATGCAAGGGTCCTATTTGCCACGATAGAGGTACTGTATACGTGTAAGCAGTGACAGAGAGCCGACTGTTTGACTAACATATATAAATAAATCAAATAAATATATAAAAATAAGCACACATGAGAACTGTAACTATATAGGGGACTGTGTGGGGAGGGGGGCTCAGTTTTCCTACCATGGTCTTTGATGAAATAGCCTACAGATCGACCCACGTACAACTCCAACCTTCGGGCACCCCATATACTTTTGGTACATTGGAAAACCTTGATTCCTCCAAAGTATGCCAAGGAATAGGACCACAATAACAAACATAATGAATGATGGTCTGTTGATTGGAATAGTTTGGAAGAATCAGATGGTTCTCGATTTATTACCGACAGATTGTGCTTCCCTCCCAATTATTTAAAGACAGAGAGAGAGAGAGAGAGAATTTAGGTTACAGAAAAGCACCAACAAGCTCTGCAATGCCAACTGAGCGTGAGGTGGTGAAGTACAGCAGGAGCACGAAGCCTCACTCACCCAGGCATAAAGTTAAGTGTTGCTCTCTCTCTCTCTCTCTCTCTCTCTCTCTCTCTCTGTGTGTAGGGGGAGGGGGAGGGGGAGTAATTGCCTATGGTGGTGTTGTGGGCAGTACTTAATCAAAGCTATGAAAACTGAAGTGTAAAATACAATAATAAAAATATCACAAAATCGGACCACGACTGTATAATTATAGGCTTTCACACGATAGTAAAAAAAAAAAAAAAAAAAAAAAACTATGGAGTAGGAGCAGTCTGATGGTTCTGTATATATTAATTAATGATGGACACAGCTATAGCTCATAATGGATGCCCCAGGAATTATTAACAACAACAAACTATTTCTCTGTATCCATCTTACGTCTGTGGTGTCAAAATGTTTCACACGAGAAGTGCACCGAATTCTACTTTTTTTTTTTTTTTTTTTTTTTTTTTTTTTATCGTGTATGTACTTTCTCTAACTTAACGCTAGCTTGGGAACGGTCGAGGATGGAGACGTAAAATTAATGCCTGACAATATGTGATGTGGGAAATTCTTTGCAATTTACTCTGCCGATGAAAGCTGCATGGTGGAGATATTTGTCAGCCCGAATATAGAAGTGAGATCTGCTGACTCGGTATGCAGCCGTGGATAAGAAAGAGAAAAGTGTGTGACAAGTATAGGCCTACAGTCACGAGCAATAATAACTATCCCCAGAGGTCTGCTTCGAATAATGTGATGGAGTATTAAACGAGTTCCAGGAAGTATGAGATAGACAGGATAAGTACTGTTGTAATGGGTTCACTGGTACGTCAGATGATTCGATAATTCAACAAGACCTGTAGCCTATACTTATTATGCCTCGTGACTGTACAGTACCCTAGCTCCTCTTATAGATTTACCACTCACTTAGGATATTACTATAGAGAGCAGAAAACGTTAACGGTGTATGTAAATGACTATACATGTATATAGATGAACGTAATTTTATCCTCCCATATTCACAGGAGAGATGACTCCAAGCAGAGAGAGAGAGAGAGAGAGAGAGAGATGAATGGATTCCTCTAAACTATGCCAGGAAACCAACGACCCCAAATGTTATTAATAGGGGATGTGTTTCGTGGTAGAGTTTAGAGGATTCAGTAAAGCCTTCCAAATTACCGTCAAGAGAGCTATATAGTGTCTAGATAATGTTATGTGGTGCGGTCATTACCATCCACGAACCTCCCAGGCCCACATTATCAGCAAGATCAAACCGCTTTAATAATGTTGGCTACAGTGGTGGTGGTGTTTACTCCCCAAGTGTCAACAGAGCGTGACTTGTTTGTACACAGTTCCCACCCAATCCCTTGCAGCCAGTAGGAGGAAGGAGGGAGGGAAGGAAGGAACAGGAGGGATATCGAGATTAAAGGGTGGTTTGAAAAGAATATGTGACTTTCTGCATATTTTTGTTAATAGCCTTCCTTCGATTATCTTTATACACTTGTGTTTATTTTGTTTGTTAGTACACATGTGAACTCGATCTATACCAATGAAATAAATATTCTGTTTCTCTTTTAAATGTACATGATTAAAATATTTACTAGTTACTTATTGGTTGGAGAAATGAAATCTATTCGGATATTCAATGCCGTATTATGGAGAGAGAGAGAGAGAGAGAGAGAGAGAGAGAGAGAGAGAGAGAGAGAGAGAGAGAGAGAGAGAGAGAGAGATTGTTATGGTTAAGAGAGAGAGAGAGAGAGAGAGAGAGAGAGAGAGAGAGAGAGAGAATATTATGGTTAGGAGAGAGAGAGAGATTTTTATGGTTAAGAGAGAGAGAGGGAATATTATGGTTAAGAGAGAGAGAGAGAGAGAGAGAGAGAGAGAGAGAGAGAGAGAGAGAGAGAATATTATGGTTAAGAGAGAGAGAGAGGGAATATTATGGTTAAGAGAGAGAGAGAGAGAGAGAGAGAGAGAGAGATGAATCAGACATAGCCACACCATCTGTCATAATACCTGCATGCTGCCATAGTTTCAAGGCAATGGTTCCTAACTGTGTGAATTATTACACACACACACACACACGACAACTGCTAAACTCTCTCTTAATCACGGGCTTCTCTCGGGCGAGTAAAATAGCTTCTCAAAAAAAAAAAAAAAAAAAAAAAAAAAAAAAAAAAAAAAAAAAAAAAAGTCTATCATGATGGAATTGGCTTGTATCGATTGCTACCGTATTTTAAAAGTTTTAATGTAATGACAAAGTAAAATATAAAAAAAGACCATCTAGAAGAGCGAACTTTACTAAGCAAACCCCAATTAAAGGAATTTATTAATAGTTACCAAAATTTCTGCTGAACTTTTTTCCTGAGTGAAATTAATAACAAGCTACATAGATACTACATAGGCAAAATTACTGTGAAAGGCTAATAATGGTCTAAATTTATGTATAGATGTAGACCAGGTTAATCTATGTAGCACCACAGATACTCTCATCTACCTCGCTATGTTTATAAAAAATTGCATTATGTTCAGTTGTTTTAATTAGTGGGAACCGCTCGATAATCTGATATGGGCTACAGTGTCGAGTCTGGGAAGGATAATATTATGCAGCCGTGAATAAATTAAGCCACTCACCCAAGGAAGAGTTGTTGTTGTTATCGTTGATAGTTTTCCCGGCAGCTGGTGTTGGAGCACTCAGGAGTATTATTATTATCATCATCACCCTCGCCACGCTCCACCTCCATCTCCACCAGCATCCTGCATGACGCCGTGTGGTGGTGGTGGTGGTGGTGGTGGTAAGCTGGTCACGTTTCCACTCCTCTGCCATCATCTCTTTTCAACATGCACCCTCAGGTCGTGTAGAGGCTCCCTATTATCACTGCAGTTGACTTAATTAATTACTACTCTGATCGGTTTAATGGTTGTATTGTAACCTTGGACCTTGTTGTTGTTGGTGTTACAGACATAGTTCACGAGGGTTTGTACGCACTCATTCACCTATTTGTTTCTTTTACACTCTGATGGTTGTAATGATGCTTAAATGAAGAAACACAAAAACGACAACTACAGTATTTAATTAATGGTCCAATACTTATTTCATGGAATAACTAAAATTATATGTAGATACTTGAACCCGAGTTTCGTTTCAACGTCCACAAGATTACCTCGACTGCTGGTCTTTCTATTCTGGTCCAGATTGACACTGATTTTTTTCTCGTCGCTCACTCTCTCTATGTTGGTTGGCAAAGTTTTCCATACAGTTTCCAGCCTCAAATGCCCTTATCGCTACTGAGAGGCCTCGATTTTGTGAATCTGTATTGAAAAAAACACATAAAATATTATAATGGTGTGTGAGTGAGTACATGGGTAAAATGTCTATATTTTGACTGTTTCTGTCTGTGTAAACAATATGTTGTTGGGTACATGGGTATAAAAACGTATATACTGTGCATATAATTACATATAGCCTATAGAATGTCTGCCCAAGAATTGCCTGTGGTAATCGTACACAGGAATAGTGGAATAAAACTAGACCGTGAAAATCGCTGGAGCACCAAAAAATAGACTTCCTCTATTAAGTGACCATAGTGGTGAAATACAGGAAGGAGGTAAATAAGCCGCCGCCACTACAGCCCACCCACATAACAGCTGGTGGACACGTACAGGCTACAGCACCACAGACCTCACTCACTCATCCCTTTCCCATTAAGTAGGTTGGTCTTCCTATTTGCTCTCACTCTCTCCTCCTTACTATTGACCAAACCACTAGAGCAGAAAGATCTACCACCACCACCCTTCAGCCAGTCGGTAACAGTCAGCACACGTACTCTCCAATGTACAAAATTATTTTATGTGAGGTCGCCTTTTCTACGTGTACACTCGCAATCCAAACTATGTATCCAGGCTTGCTTCGAATAGCCTGATCGAGTATTAAGCGAACCCTAGCAAATATGAAACAGGATAAGCGTTTAATTGGTTCACTAGTATGTCAAAGGATTCGAAACTTCAACAAGACCTGGTTACAAATTTTGGATTGCTTGTGTATATCTCTCTCGATGCTAGCTTGAACCTTGAAAATTTATTTGACTCCAATTCAACAGATCGCTGAGGTTTAGGTGGCATACCTTTAAATGTCATTATCGTCTCTAGCTGTTGCTTCAATTGGGGTCCCCAGATTCATTTTCAGGGTCCATGCATAGAGATATAAGTATTAATATAGAGGTGCACGATCGAGTGTATAACTATCTCTTAGTAAGGATGGTTACAGCCACTACGTACAGTCGCGGCACATAATCCTTGACCAGACTTCCCCCTACACCCTGATCAAAGACTATGTGCCGCGACTGTACATACTGTACATCCTTCCACAAACTACCACACGGAGGGTTAAGTAAGACGTGTTAAGTACGTGTTGAGAAGAGGTGGAGTGTTTGTCAAGTTACTGAACAAGAACAGCTGATTTCACAGTCTAGTCGTTCCCGTTTGTTTAGGTCCTTCCCGAATACACATTCCAAACTTCTTCATCGCTAAAACAAATTAGTATATCGACTCCCCCCACCCTCCCCCACATTCATTCAACAGTTTAGTCTTTACACAATCGTTACAGAGTTCAAAACCATCATTCGATTACGCTATATCACTAAATAGTTCAGTTATTTTTTTTTTTATCTGCGAGTGCTAACAAATCTACTACGAACAAGTGATATGTTTGTTTGCATAATATTATGTTGAGCGGTTTAATGAATTGTCTTTCTCTCCCCCAGAACACAAGATTACGGCATTCCAAACCCTTCCACATTGTCTAACTTCACCAAACTATCACTAAAATAATTATGCGCGTTGTGTTGAGAACGGAACAACAGAAACGTGTTTGTGTGTATAAAGGTTCCCACGACCTTCCTATATTAGGCTATATACGGCAGGTGCAGTGCAGTGCCAGCCACACACACACACACACACACACACACTGTGTGACACAATCAGATTCTAAAGACATGTTCATTGCCACCTGAGATAATTACGTGTAATCACTTAATTGGCTTGTGATACGAGTAAAATACATCATGCGTTATAAGGTTTCATCATCCATACACAACTGTGGAGCAAAAGTCCGTCTACATGCAGTTCCTACCAGAAATGATTGTTGTTAAAATTTAAACGAACTCCACAACCCTCCACAATCAAGTCAGTGCATGGTTACGGTGACCTCTCGTGGTAGCGTACACAAACTATAGAATATGACTGTACATTTATCTTGGGTTGGCGTTGTTTTCTATCGCCTTGTGCGCCTCTTCACCTCATGCACTAATAACTGGTGACAGAAAAAAAAAAAAAGAGGGACAACTGATGAGAGCTAGGAAAAGATCAAATTAAGGAATCTATTCGGGTCGGAAGTATGCTACAATCCTTAATTAAAGTATTGCTCACATCTTCGCAGGCTATACCTTCTCAACGGGATGGAGATGAGAAAGTTATAAACATCTGCTGAAATATAGGTAGTGTAGTAATACTGTAGTTGGCTGGAGGAGTTAATTAAAGAACTTCGGGGTGAGTATGCACTAGCTATTAACCCCAAGGCAATAAATAGTTGGTGTCACATATTTTCCTGAAGCTGTATTCCGATGTATTTGATAATCCTGTTTCAGGCAAACTCTAGCTCCATATGTCAAAATGTTAAACAATCTTCCAATTAACACAGCCCAGGATTTAGTCACAATAAAACTTCGTCCAATGGTAAAAATTAACGGGAAGTAAATACGATATATGCTAAACACAAAAATACCAGGGCTTAATTTATAGTAAACCGGATACATACTATTCATAAAAGTATACATTAACACTAAGCATAATAAACCGAGAAATGAGCCACACGACTCACGGCGTTCCTGGAAAGGTGTGTCCAATACCTCCTCTCTCACCTGCCGCCTCCACCACACTGACTGTTTGACAGACTGACACTGGCGACTGGGCGAGTGGGCGGCTGCCGCCGGCTGGGCCTTTATCAAATCTCCGTGACGTACCGTGAGTGACAGTATATAATACTGATTACTCACACTTGCCATTTAACTTGCCAGCACCTCCCCTCCTACAAAACCATAAACAAAACCCGCCTACATAGCCCAAACTAGTCCAAATTTTTAATTTACTTTTCTTTTAATTAATATCCAGGCTTTTCCATAAAAAAATATTCAATAACACAACATAGTTATAATTTGTAATTGTGGTTCCTGAAACGTAGCCCCAAACAGCAATCAGCATCTGCTTGTCTTCACAAATAATGTAACATGTTCATGAGAGACACGCTGGTGGAAACTTAGCGATCATCTACCCACCCGCCCCCTCTCTAGAAAGTATATGTGGTTGCTGCTGGTAATTTCTAATTGGCGGATGGTCACTTCCTGTTCCTGTACGCATTCAGTCTTTCAAAATGTATTTAAAAGACCACAGCAATTTTACGAATTGAAAGGGAGTGACTGGGGCCAAAGGGGCGCCAAAACTCGGAAAGTATTCTTCACATTACTGCGGGCAATACTTCACCTACGGTAACATGAAAAAATAACAATGCTGGATAGTCATTCGCACATACAGTTCTTTAAATTCCTGGAAAATCCCACGTAACCAAACATATGAAAACAATCTTAGTTGACATCTCACTTTCCACGCACCTTTCCCATTCTACTTTGTAATTTTTTTTGGTCGAGCAATAACGATACAAGTTCCCGCAGTCATCACACACCACCCCATCAAACCAGCCTCAAACTGCATGCTTCCTAATATAGCTATACAGCAACAATAAACCCTTTCTCTAATTAAAGTTCCAAACAGCCAAGACTATTTGACACTGCATCATAATAATAAATCGTCAGAGGAAACTACACAAATTAAAATCCTCACAATGGGAATCATAATTCTCAAGTGTTTGAATCATTATAAGCAGAGTTAAACTTTGATTACAAGACATTGTTTAGGTGCACTGGTTAGTTTCTATTTTCAGGCTCTCTCCTAACCTGCTAGTTCACATTGTAATAAAAATAAAAACTCTACTAAAACTGCCAAACATCAATACTTATCTTATTTAGTAACAAGTTGATATTGGTAATACAGTACTGTAGCTTCAAGGAGTGATAGAACTTTTAGCCTTGTCCATGAAGTACCACTTGAATATCAACTCCACAAGGCTTTAGGTCTCAAAAATGGCATCCATGGCTTCTGAAACTACACAAGATTTCTTCATTGTTTTCCAATATCTTTGAAATCCAAGAACAACACAATATCATATGTTTTGATCAAACATTTTCCTTTATCTTCATTGCAAAATCAAAGTAACCAAATTAACAAAGGAAAAAGTGATGAATGAAATGTTGAGTACATACAATTATCAAAATCCTACAAATCAACTATGCAACAATGAAAAATTATACTGGTTTATACATTGTTTATTTTTAAAGTAAACCACCATACATTATGATCATATTCAAGGATAAGTGTTACATCACAGGTTTGACATACTGTAATTATTGCTCTACACAATTATTGTTAACCCATACCTGGTTACATCAAGATACATATAGCGTATATTTTCTGTCAAGGAAAAAAACAAAACAAATGTTCTTCAACCCAGTTAATTGAATAATTAAGTAAACTGTACTCACCTTGTTTAAATGTCCATTCTGAGATTTACCTTGGTCCAACCCAAAAAGTAAATCAACTATACTCTATATTTACTTTTTGGCCCACCTTGTATATCTAAACTGAACAGTAATGCTATATTATTTACTAACTTGTCCTGCTATATCAATGGCATAATGCAATCCATCACAACATATCATAATCACTGCCTGAACACATATTATAAGAGGGGGATACAAGATGGTAAGCTTTTACATGTGTATGGGAGTGAGATCAAGGGGCCTGGTACGAGAGGAAAATCACCAGTCAGACAGATGAATAAGGTGGAAGAGTACATGAAGGACAGGAATGAATGGAAGGGAAGGGCTTCTTCAAGCTAGGAAGGAATGTTGGAACAAGAAACAAGGTAGTTCTTGGAGAGTATGAAAGATCAAACTATTGATAGAACACAGGACAGCTTCACACTTGTACTGATACCTATCTTAATATTTCTATTTCTGACTTAAATGATTAGTTCTTGCAAAACAATCAGGTTTCTGGTTGTAAAGCAATGTTTGTAAACCACTAACACACAAAAAAATTATAATACTGCTGAGAAATGCTGTTTGTGACACACAAATATATATTGTTATTGTCCATACAATGAAAATAATGAGAAGCTGGCATTTGAAAAATAATGAGATATGCGTTTAACATGAGCGCAACAGGCTGAACTACATAATTTGATATAATAAACCAGGTATGGGTTAATGTGATGAACTGCCATTTCTGTATACTGTACTGAACTACAGGACAGTAAATTGCTTTTTATCTTTATATTTCATAAACATCTAGAAACTTATGCCTTACCTATTAAATAAATTGAGGAGAAATTCTGGAACACTGAACACATGAGATATTGGTGTTGGTGCTTTTCAGTGATCTGGTCTGCTCCCTGTACTGTCCTAGAGGAAGAAATTTTGCAATATTTCTTAAATTTTGTACAGCACAGTAAATCCTGTGACCTCTTGTTACTATTATAGTTTGTGAAAATACCATACAGTAAAATCTATTTAACATGGATACCATGCAGTGTACAAAACAAATTAGTCAGCCCTAGTATTACAGTACTTACACTATACTGTATTTATATACAGTTCAGTGTATATAATCACTTAAGAGATATACACACTACAAACTTAAACACAAGTGAATAGTATAAGTATATTATTTGGAATAAAATAACACTGTACCACATTAGTGCCAGGCAACCATTAAATCCATGTGACTGAACATCTGAGAAAGCTCCACTGTAAAGTAAATAAAAAAATAGAAACTGATAAATCAAAGAATGGTCATCAGGCCAAATCAATGCTTTGAGATTAATGACTATTGTCTGGCAAGGGGGTGGTAAGAATATGACAGAAAAGGGAAAGCATGGGCCAGGGTAACAGAATATATGGACAACTGATGAGAAATTGAGAGACAATATATTATCACACCATACTGGAGGCAAAGGTGGCTTTTAACAATGCTCTCAAGTTAGTAATAAATACAGAGGCAATGGTATTGGACATGATTTTGGATTTCTTCTTGCATGTGGTCTTAGAAGAAACTGAGGGTTATTGCTACCACACTCCACAACCCACCTTGCTTATGGTTTCCTACTGATTCAATCTATAATTCTGTCATACCAATACTGATAACTATTTGTGTGCTGCATAAGGCCAGGGAAAGCATTACATGAGATCTGTTCACCCACAGATATGTCTGACTGCATAAAAAAAAAAAAAAAAAAAAAAAAGTTTACAGTAGTCAGAGGGTAAAATTGACTTCTGGTGACAGCACACACAAAATTAGTTTTGGACTGTACATGAGCTTTCAATTTTGGCACAATCACAAGACCATAAAATTTTTAGTCCATTCATTTACTGTGCAATACTGGAAACTTTACTGAACTACAAATTTGAATACTGTCAAGACTTATGGATATTAAATCAAGGAATTTTTGTGAATAAAGTTCAACTAAAATATATTTTGTACAATTACACTGTTTTGGTCATCAATTTTTTATTTTTATTGATCAAATTATTTGCTATTCCAGTTTTGAAATGGCAGTTTTCACCTATCTGACTGCTGTAACTGCAAGTGATCACCAGTTCGCTTAACTGATCCGTTGCACACCCCTCTACTGACCTTTAACCTCTTTTAATATTTTTCTAATTATTACACCTACACAACCAGATCAGGTAATTACTGTACAGTGTTAGTATACAATATAGTGTAGTATAATAAAAAAATGTAAACTACACTATCTGGACTGGTAAGTGAAACTACAGCACATCACACATCCAGGGTGTACTGTAGAGCTTATCCCAACCTCCCAGAATTAATTTGAGGGGCATGCTCCAAGAGTACCCTTCTCCAATCTGCTGCTGGTCCCAGTTTATGTTCTTTTGTACAGTACTGACTGTATTACAGCCCAGAAATATACAAAAGACCAAGAGACTTATGGTAAAAGTTGTTATTCCTTAAAATTAGTGTCATGCTGGCTTATGTCATTTTAATAATCCCGACCTTAGTCACCAGGGATGCAGATATCTGAATGGTTCCTACTGCACAGCCTGTTGTATTATGACTGAATACCATTTATGTGGAATCCAGGCTGAGGGAGTACACAAGGGACTGACTCAAAATATGACATACGCAACACACACACATCAACCGAGTCCAAGAGTAGTAAATCTAAAGAGTACATAAAAAAAAAAACTGAACCCTGGCAATGTTAAACCCATTTATAGCAATTATCAACATTTATACTGTTATCGTCTATTCTATTTTGATAATGTTTGGCATACTGTTTACAAAAAAATGCAACTGCACAGGCATCTTAGCACCTTCATAATAGAGAAGCATTCTCTAACATATAACCCTTAAAATAAACTTATAAAAACATATTATTAACAGCATAAATGAATACTTGTCCTATCTAAAGCAATTCAACATAAAGGTCTTGAGTAAAAATATGTTAGTGAAGTCACACTGAAAATTATCCTGAAAGAATACTGTATTATCCAACATAGCTATATCCTGTGTGAAAAAATGCTCCAAAAACAACTTCAAACCTGTAATTCAACTATAAGGGTAAACTGAGTCCTTATAATTATTATGCTCTTGTTTAGAACAGTTTTTATAAAGTTATATCTAAAAAAATAGAAATTGGCACCACTTTTCAAGTACACCCTGAAGAGAATCAAACATACCTAAAGGGCTTTATGTATATGGTCAATATATGTGCATGTATATTGTGGTACCCCTGACAGACCATTTTTTTAAAGAAACACCACCAGCACCAATTACTTAATCAAGCTATGTCAAAGTTCTATTTTCTATATTCCAAATAGTTCTGCTTATGAATGAAAGAGTAAAAACAAAAATAATATACATTAGTATGGCTAAATGTTTTAACATTAGTTTCACCAATGTGGATGCAATAGGATATGGATTCTTGGCAGCTATAATAAATGGCCTATATAGTACCAGCAGGTGCTATGCGAAACAGAAATAATGGAATACAATATAGGATAAGGAGATTAAGATAGCGGACATACAAATGATAGATAAATAATAGCTTGGAATGTAATACAAAAGTTGGTACAAGGGGTAGAGATTCTTACATGACACCCTGCATACAAAATTAAAAAATAATTTGTTAGTACAGTACTGTAATCTAATAACCTAAATGTGTCGAGAAAATGACAGGTGAGAAAACTTACCAGTTAGCTACCCTTTGATTTCTAAGGCATGTAAAGGGAAGGATTCATTTGTGTTAGTCATGAAATACTGGTATACAACATTGTGATATGTAACTAAAATACATTACTATCTAATTTGTGACTGAAATATCTTTCGCAATTCTGTGATAATGAGAGGTACAGTATGAAGGTTGACATTATTAGTTTTCTCATTATTAACTAGCACTGACAGTAATAGAAAGACAGGTACAGTGTACATGAATATGACCAAGGCTTAAGGGAGACCTGGACAGAATTCACTTACCATCTCACACATCTCTTCTCAGGACATGGCCAAGTGGGTAAGCTGGAAACACTTTGTCACACATAAACAACGCATTCACAACTCATAATTTCTAACTTATTTTGGACAGTCTATGTGGAGTTAAAACCTATCACCTTTTGAATGAAGGCTTACTATGTTGTTTATATACTGCCCTGACAATACATTAGGTAGATTTATATCAAAGAGAAGAAAGACCCTTTCCTGAGTCGGCCATGTGATCAAAACAAAATACACCAGAAGCAAAGGAGATCTGCCTGCTAATTTTTGTTGACATTTTGTTTCTGCAGGTCTATAATGGTATTACATATCAATATTTAGTGTCTTGGGACCTTTGCACATACCCACGCACGCACATACGCACACATTTCCAGCACTCTTACAATTATGAGAAACAAACACTTACATACATTCTTCTATTTACACATTTAAACAGAAAAATGTCACCACATGCAGCAGAGTACTGAACATTACAGTAAAATCTCTCATCTAAACGATTACAGTAATTATTTCCAAAAAATACTCATTAGATGTGAATTCGGTAGATGGGGGATTCCACTGTACTTGTTTCTATTAACTCTTGCACACACATTCTCTAACACATATAAGTCATGAAAACCATTCCTTCACAATTGTTCTATTTACACTAAATGGCCTGAAGGTACAGTTGGCAGCATTAATACGAGTCCATTCCCATGTACTTAATAAAGATAATACGAACAGATAGTCTTTTGAACCAGTTTTAATTCTAATATGTAATTTATCCTATGAGAAGTATGTCTGTCATCTCTGTATCTAAATAGTGTTACATCACTAGGCTCACTCTTATGCTGTTGAAAATGAAGCGAACTTTTGCTGCTGACTGTAAAATATCCCCACATGTAATCACTTATATGAGAGGGGTAAACCAAGACCACATTCATTCACCTACATTTTCTTTTAATTTCAGAATCTAATACATATGCATCAGGAAATATGAGTACTGGATAATCTCCATGTGCATTACAACTACTGGAAAGTTTCTACTATCTGTACTTTTGAGACAGGAAAAACACTTCCTCACATACAAATGCCTACTTACCTTTACGACATACATAGTCCTCTAATATCCCTGGGAAAGGACCCCTACAGTCCTGGCCACGCACAACCCTCAATCGTTCATACAGCCTGAAGCACGCACATCGAAAGCTCGTGAGAACACCACACCCGTGAGTACACACTACCCTTAGACTCCCAGGAGGGGCGTGGCACCCATACCCACATCCCCGACTCTCTAATGCTCATGGGAGAGGAATCACACCTACACCAACACCCCCCTCGTGTGCACACATGGACGTAATAAACTCCCAAGAATCTTGTTCTGGGTTGTATACCTCAACTGTAGACAGGTTGCTGACACCATCATAACCACCAATGGCATACAGACGCCCCATGTTTGCCACCAGTGCCACACGACTCCGAGTGACATTCATAGCACCGATGTATGACCACCTGATAAAATAACATACAGTAATTAGAATATTTGCAAACAATCGCTTAAAAAAAAATAGATTGATCTACAAAACCCCATGCGAGTTAATTTGTAATATAACCAGCTATACAATATCAAGGACCACACCAACATATGAATGAGGGTAGCTTGGAAATTAAAGCTCTGCACCAGATGGTATGGAGAGCTTTTGATATGTCAAGCACAATAGTAACTAATTTACCAAACCTCCAAATAGATGATGAACATGAGCAGAAAGGAGGGAGAGAAGACTGCCAGTAGAATAGCTGTGACAGAAACTGCACTGACAATTGGAAAGATATTGAGAAGTAAGGCAATTTAAAATTTTGCGGTTAATAATACTCAAAAACTTTAGATAGACGAGAGATCATACAAATGGGGCGCTGACCACTTACTTGCTGGTGATGGGGTCATAAACCTCAACAGTTCGGAGGAAGGTTGAGCCATCATAGCCGCCACACACATAAAGCCGCCCGTCCAGTGTGGCCGCACCCAGACGACACCGTTTACTCAACATTGGCGTTACAGGGGTCCATTGCCCAGTCGTAGGGTCATAACGCTCAACCTGGAAGCATTCAGGTTATGTACATCTTGGAAAATACACCAGTCACCAAACCATGAACATCTGTCTACTGTACAATTGGTTCAAGTCATCGCATAGAATCAAAAGTATGCTATGAAACTGGGGAAAGTACATACCGAGTCAAATATAGAGAGACCGTCATGGCCGCCAATGGCATAGACATGGCCATCAAATGCAACCACACCTGCAGCACTCCTGTGTTTGGTCATGGATGTCACCATGGCCCACTTATTGGCCTCACTATCATAGCACTCCACTGTATTCAGAGATGCCACACCGTCGTACCCGCCACACACATATAGGTGATCATTTAAAACCGCTGCTCCTACAGCACTGTAATTGTATAAGTTTGCTGTAGAGTCCATGGATCACAATGGTCATAATACATATATTATATCACATATCCCATTTAATAACCCTTAGTTATCATATGCAACTTTACTTAAATTATTTTACTCAACTCTGCTGAAAAAATGCAGAAACTCAAAGGGTTCAAGAGTTTCTTCCCCTCACCTTCTCTTACAGTTCATGGGGCTGACTTTACTCCAGCACTTGCTTGATGGATCAAAAACTTCTACTGTTGCCAGTCGATCAATTCCATCATAACCTCCAATAGCGTAGAGTTTCTTTTTCATTACCACCACACCCACACGTGATCTCAGCATTGACATAGACTCAGCCATTTGCCATCTCCCTACTATGGGGTCATACACTTCAACTGTGCTGAGGGAGTCACCTGTATAAGGTGAAAAAGAAAGTAAGATCTACTGCAGTCCTTTTAGTCGTTAAAGAACTGGTCATCATCTGCAAACAGACTGGAATATCTGTTTATGCCTCAAAACCAGGCACGATTGCCCTATGTGTAACGCCAGTCAAGCATTCTCCCCACTAGATCACCGCGTGCCAACCCTTATTAGTGCAGTATACAATCCATATCTGATTTCCATCAATTTTTGAATGGCCAATTCAGAACTTTTAACCTGACTTACTCACCTGACTTTGTGAGTCCTCCAACAGCATAGATAAGCCCTACAATATCATTGCAGCAGCGAGGCCGGGTACGAAAGCTCTGCAAGAGAGGTCTTCTCTCTGGCATCAGATGGTAGTCCTTGGCTTCATCTAACAGGTCTCTGAGGATATGATATATTGCGAATTATAATTGTGTAATGAGGATTCTATCCACCCATGCAGGTCTAGATTCCTTCCTTTTATTTATATTTTCCAAGTCTGGAAACAAACTTTACACTCAGGTGTAGGTCATCACCAATATGCATACACAAGCAACTTTCGGTCCCAGACTACTTAATTACAAGTTCAGTACTCCAACCACCCCAGATTTACACATCCTGTTTTGCTCAACATTAATTTTCCAGCCTATCATGATTTTTTTATAACTCTTTTTTTCATTTCACCAACCTGCACTCGTGGGAAGATCGAATGAGGTTTTCAGTGGCCACCCTGTCTGTGAGGTACTGTGGGGTTAGGAGTGGCATGCGCACTTTGGTTAACAATTCTGGTAAGTTGTCTCCTCGTTCAGTCAGGTCACGCTTTGTCCAAGACATCACTGCTTCAAACACCTACAATGAAGAACATACAGTACCTGTACACTTTTATTTACAATATTTACAAAACCTTTACAGCAAAATCAAGTCTAAAAACAGTATAATACTGAAAATTAATATGGATCTATTACAGTACAGGCTGTGTACAGCTTAGCATGTAATTAATTATTTGTGTGTTTGAACGAGGGAGTGAATGTGAGAGTTGTTGTTGTTCCCCAGACTGTCTGGCCGAGCAATCCCGAGTCTGGTTGACCAAAGCCGAGCAGATGCTTGGGCCCCCAAAAGGGAGCCAGGGAGATAGTGAGATCTATTTTGTCATAGGTGACAGAAGAGGGGACAACTGGCTCACGGTCATGTATGGTAACCCGAGCCAATGAACCCATCAACAGTTGCCTCCCTTGTTGTGTCACCCAATCGCGCAATTTCGCCAGCTACCCAGAAGGAATGAGAAATAGTAAGAGAGACAGACAGAACAGGCCAGGGTGTGGTAGGGGATGCCAAATTCTTCATTTCTGGATAGAACCAGCCCTCACCAGTGGAAAAAGGTGATAGATAGGTGGGACAGCAAACACTAAGAAAACAGAATGAAAGGAGGGACAGTTGAAGAACTGAAAAGGATTGGCTGGGGCAGAAGGGGCGCCAAAACCCTTAAAGTACTGCCCACATCACCGCAGGCAATACTTCCCTTACGGGGAAAGTGAGTGTAGCCCATTTCAATGGGTACTGGGAATCTAGGGCACCTCCTTGATAAGGGGAAATGGGGTCATGATGATGAAAATGAAAAAAGTTTAAAGACTTACACCCAATTAAAGGGTTGTCAGTTACTCTGACAAATACCGAAATAAATGATTCACTGATCCTACACAATAGTACTCACAATTTGCTGAATAATCTCCTTTTATTCACAGAAATACTTACTGTTTCTTCACTATGAACATTAAGCTCATCCCGAGAGATGATCTCTCTGACATCCTGTAGTGGCAGACTGAGGAACTCTTCAGAGGCGCAAACCTCAGCAAAGTGCTTCTGGAGGTAACGGTTACAGGCCTCCACCAGCGGCCAGCATGCTAAGGTGTCTGCAAACCCTCTCACTCCCAACACATTATGGGGATATAATCTGCAACACACAGGACATGAGTATTAAAATGGAGTAGAAAAAAGGCATGGGGATTATGTATATCTTCATATCTTACAGGTCTGTCTTAAAGCCAGGGCAAGACAAACAGCTGTTTGTCAACAGGGTCAAATCTTGAGTCTGGGAGATATACATTTATATGGTACCCTACAGGGCCTATTCAGAGATCTGGGAAAGACATAAATTATTAATGTATTACATGTCTGTTATGAACCCAGGGAAAAATATATGTTCAAATATCACACATAATCTAAGATACAGTTTGAGAAGATATATACAGTACAGTATTTGCATGGCACCTTGGAGAGTTTATCTACCAGGATATACTGCATAGTCCAACAATGTTTCCCACAAGTAGACACCCAAAGCTGAGCAGCTCAGCAATATTCCTTCATCTCATTATCATGTCAACCCAACCTCCCTCATTAACAGGCACTCTACACTGTACTTATTTCACCCTGTAAACTTAATTCATCTCATTGCTTCACTGATTACATTAAATTAGGTTCAACCCATTAAACTTCTACTGAACCTATATCTCTTGACACGTTTAGAAATAGGATCACCAATCATTACCTCCCCAATCCTAATCCTCAACCCACAGTCCCTGACCCAATCCACCCTCATCCTAACCCCCTTCCTAATCCTACCCTGGATCCCTAAATCCCCCGCATATTATGCTGCCCACGAGCAGCCCTCTGCGGGACCTATAACTTGAAAACTTGAAATGGCTATAATTACTTTGCTCCACACTTACCTGTCCTTGAGGAAATCAGCACATGCCTCGCGCACCTTGGAAAGTTGCAAGAAGGAGGCACCCACCAAAAGGCTCTGTACGTTGCTGCCGTCTACCTTCACTTTCCCCGAGTATGCGAAGTTGATCAGCGACTCCAAGGCACTGGTGAGATACAAAGTTTAGTACTGTACATCTCATACATTACTTGGCAGAGGTACAGTAATGTGGGTAATAACGAGTGCTAGTTTCCATACATTTTTACAACTTGGTGAGCAAGAATTACAGTCTAAACACTCTACTATACTTATAGTGTAAGAAAAGGGGCTCTTACCTTGGATCTATTCCTTGCATAGTGATCTCCATTTGTTTACTTTCAGCCATGTCATGGGTGAACATGGCATTGAAGTATGGTATCACTGCTGCTAGGACTATGCGGTGAGCAGTGAAACACTGTTCTTCAACCTGGGGTGTACCATGAGAAGCTTTAATTTTTCAACATTAATTCAAAGAAATGCTTAAATTTTACCTAAAAAATAAATATATATACATATATAATTAACTGTGTATCACAATCTGCTTTTGAAGACCACTAGAAAAGTTATTGAGGCTCAGAGATGATAGTATTCTATAATTTGGCACTGGTATGAATCCAATTTCCTCTCGAGATGTTTCTTTTATTCTCATTATGTTACTGGCAACTCAGCTTATATGACACTGAAGTCAAGTACAGGAGCAACTACTGTATAATATAACACAGGTGAGGTTTGACTTTAATCCCATTAGTATGGTACTAAGACAGCATATATTACTGAAGCAGCATTTGTATGGTATCAGATTTCCATATGCCTCCCTCCAGTCATTTTGAATTTTCCACAGTCCTACCATCCTCACTGAGTACTATACAGTATATGGTATACTATAACCGCATGGTGGCAATCCTCTGTTACAATACAGTGTCTAGGAATTATAAGAATTTTGTATAGTAAATAATGAACAATATCTCTCATCATGTGCATTTACTATATCTAAAGTAATAACATGGAAGAGGAAGAAAAAGTACCACTAACATAACTAAACCGTGTAAAAGCCTGTGTAAATGCAACTCCTCTTTCTGTTCAACCCTGACCCTACTTCCATTTCCAAGAAGCCTTGCAAGCCATCCAACCTTCTCAGTCAGAGTAGAATGAAAAATTAACACATGTCGTCTCATTGTATGTAGTTCAAGGCTGAGGTAACATAGACTGTCACATGGCAATGACAAAACTAAATATATACTATGATCTGTTTGAGTTAAATACAAAGAATGAATGAAAGAGAAAAAAGGATGAATTAGAGAGAAATCAAGAAGAAGTGATAGAAACATTGATGTACAGTACTGTACTATTCCTCTTATTAAGAGTCAAAATGCTATAGTTAATAACTACCTATATTAAACTATTCTAAAGCAGTGATTTATACTGTTGGTATGAAACTGGTATGAAATAACTGGGGTAAAAGGTATTTATTGAAAGAATTACCATTTTGCAGCAGTGTTGCCAGATCTGGCTGGGTCCCAGTATTTTGCCCCGGTCATTTACTGTACTTTTATCATGCTTATTTCCCGGTAGTTTGCCCAGGTTAGGTGCCGGTAGTCTGCTGTGGTCTATGTTAAGTTAGGTAAGGTCAGGCTAATTTCAAAATGCCCCATTTGGATATGCCCTATCTTGGAAATGGGGCATTTGCGGAGGAAATGCCATAGAAGAAAATAGTCTTAGAATGGTCTAAATAAGTGGATAATGAAGGTAGAAAAACCGTACATAATAACGGTAATTTTTTCAATATTTACCAGGCAAAATACTGGGAACTAGCTGGGTCTGGCAACACTGCTGTAAAACGGTAATTCTTTCAATAAATACAAAAAAAACTTGGAGGCGTAATTGTAAATTTTTACCAATAGTCTTAGAATGGTCTAAATAAGTGGATAATGAAGGTAGAAAAACAGTACGCAATAACTGTAATTTTTTCAATAATTACCAATAAACACCATAGATGAAAAGTGTCTTAAAATGGTCCAAAATAGTGGGAAATTATACTAAAATATACAATATAGTGAACGCAGTACTTCTGTAATTTTACCGAACATTTATGGTGTATACGACGGTGTGGTACCGGTACGATGGCTCTGTTGATGGTCTATGAAGCCGTCGTACCGGTACCATTCCATCGTATACACCGTGAATGTTGTTGCATACCGCCCTTAGTATGGTTCATTGGTTCTGACAGCCGTGATGGCCTCATGCCCTACCCTAAGTGTCAGTCAGTACCCTAGACTGTTGACTTACCTTTAGCGTCACGTCACATAACTTGCCCTTCCTCCGTATGTCCTCCATAACCTGGAACCCTCCCACTGCCAGGTCATCTTGAGCGAATATAGTAAAATCATCAGTGTGAACTAAATTCTCCAGGTCCACTATTTCAAACTTAGAGTGTTCCTCCTCCATGGCTGCCTCACACAACAATGGCCAGTGTTGCCAGGTGTGTTTGACGAAATTTCCCCAACTTCAACATCAGAATTTCCATTTTTACCTCAAAAGTTCCCTGTTTGCTCTTGAAGATTGTTGTCGATTTACTATCTACAGATCCCCATTGGTACTTTTAATTCCCCATGACTAGTGAAAATTTCCCATACTTGGCAACATTGACAATGGCCACAGCTGCTGTTTATAAACAAACCAGTGTTACCAAGTCGGTCACTGTAGCGAAATGTTACACTAAAGCCCATGTCACACGGACACTTTTTCTGGCATCTTTTGGTATTTTGGTAGCAAACGGGAAGACGCTCATGATGGTCTTCTTGCCGCCAGTACTGGCATCTTTGTTTACATACTGGAGCAGCGACCACGCCGCACAGTACGTAGTGACTCCTCAGCTCTTCACATTTCGTTTAAAATCGAGATAAATGGCAAATGTTGGTTGGTCCAGGGATGCTATGACTTGGTCCTTATCCTTAATTTCTTTAGTTACTTCGTGAGGCTATTACAGGCTTTAGATTTTCAAATTGTATTGAATCTTGTTAAAAAATAATCAAAATTACAAAAAATAACATGTATTAACTTTGCTTTAATTTATATATACGGTGTATCTTGACCTAAAATGAATAGATTCGAACACGGTCGAGTTAGTACGACCGTGGATTCGAACGATATAGTAACTCCGTAGCCTAATGAACAAACCAAGTTTTTTCCCCTAATATAAAAAGTTTTTGCTTGTCATTTGGCTGTTATATAATAATATTTGTTACATTAAAAACATAATAACGTGTCAGATACTTTATTTAAGGCATACTAGATCAAAATTTCTGAGATATGAGAAGTTTGGACAGCCAATCACACGTCACTAAAGTTAGGAGCCCAGTCGCAAGAGAATCCTTCCTTAAAATTATTCTCACTGCTCAGATTATATGCCAGAACGGATTGTAAGCCTCACAAACCAGACATTACTGTTACTATGAGTGCATAGTATGTTGACCACATGAATTCTTACACAGGTTTTATAAAAAGAGAGGTCATTATTATGGAAATATTGCAATGAATGGTCTACCAAGTGACTCAGTGATTGTTTTGGTTTGCGGGAAGACGCCAGTGGAAGATGCTGGTAGACGAATCGACCGTGTGACTACACGCGCACTTTTTGCCACCAGTACGGGCATCATTTGGTAGCAAATTACCAAAAGATGCCAGAAAATATCTCTCGTGTGACACGGGCTTAAAAGTAGCAACATAATGTAAAGGGACACAACCACAGTGTGCACAACATTTTAAACCACATATTATCATGTTGCTATAACTTGATTTGAGGCCTACATACACATATATATATATATCAATACAAACTAAAAATGATAATTGGATTTCATTCATCCTATAAAATTCCATAAAATACACATATAGTACTAGAAAATTACAATAAACTTGCATGCAGGAAACCAATTGATGATAGGAATACTGTAATATAAAATTAATTTCTAATCCCTTCACTCACACCTAATTATCTCCTCTCGGTCCTTACTCTCTTGCATAATGGTCATATAGAAAAAAACATAAGAAAGCAAATCCATAGAAAGTATCATTCGTAATTATCAAAGTATTGAAAAAAGCTGCAGCTCGCAATCGCTGCCTGAAAATTGGACCTTGGTCGCGTTGATTATTAAAGTCACTACAGGAATATTTTCCTTATAACCACTAGGCTAGTTCTAAATATGTTTAAAACTTACCCCAATACTGTAGGAAACTTCCCTGAAATATTGGTGATGATATCTTGAGCTTATAACTACCAGGCCAAAAAGCTGTCCAAAATGTCGAAAAATTTAGAAGACTTGCTTCGCTCGCTAAGTCGCTCAGTGACGCTCACTCACAGAGCTCACTCCGCTCAGCAGGATTATAAGTAGCATTGTTGGCAATACTGACACACACTATATTCAAGAACATTCATGGTGCATACGATGACGTACGTGGTACCGGTACGATGGCTCTATTGTTTTTCTATGGAGCCATTGTACTGGTACCACACCATTGTATACACCATGAATGTTCTTGAATATAGTACACACACATTGCCCCTCTGGATACGCCCACTTTTGCTAACTCTTCACCAATCATGACAAACCTTTAGAACTCGCGCCTTTTCATTGGTGATGCGTGGAAAGATACAGAGAATGGATAAAATTATATGGGGTACTTTAGTAGGAGTCAAGAGGAAAAATTTTGAGAACCAAATAAATAAGGGAATGCTAAAAAAAAGACTTGTATGTAGTGTACACCACGATACAAGAAATTTACAATAACCGACAAATTTTAATTAAATAACTCTGGAAAAGTGCCCATACCAAACTCATTTTAGTAGAGTGAATAGCTAAGCCACCCACTGGGACTATAATACTTTACTGTGGGCAAAAAAAAAAAGTATTGGAACCCCCCATGGATAAATATAATTAATTTCAATGTAAGAGTGATTCCGATACTTTTTTTTTGCCGACTGTAGCTTACACTAGCCCTACACACATTTCACAACCAACCAATGCTGTAACATTTATCTCTTAATTCTTGACCTAACTTAAAATTATATCAAGTGATACAACTTTTGTATCACGTGCCACGACCTGAATATGTAATGTCCACAGTGGTAATGTCATATACCACAACACTCGTATTATATTTACTATTATAGTAGTAATTAAAGTCATTTGACATAACGCGTGCCATTCTTCATACTGTGTTATGTCAATGCACACTAGGAGAATTTATATATACAGTATCTGATATGTCTGATTAAAACTCTTGGGATTTACCTTCTTGGACTTTCACACAGGCTTGAAAATGAATACTGACAGTATAAAATGTATCTTGCATAATTTTATATTGCTCTGTGATTCATCTCATAAGTGGTAGCCAATCAGATGCCCAGATCCTGAATGATAAACCTGAGTGTTATTTCAATTCAGTTGATGTTGTTGATGTTCTCCCGGGGCAGAATGGCTTCCTGCCCCACAGACCCCTGGTACACTCTGGTTACAGTGAAAAAACAAATTAAAATAAAGGAGGGGCTGGCCCTATATGCCTGGGCTACCGAAGCTCATCCCAGGGAAATGGGACCAGAGCTTACTGGACCAGGGAGTCTGGGGGCCTCTGACCACCAGGGAGATTGGGGAGGTCTTTGATACCACAGTCAGGGCTGTGAGCCCACGTCCACGTTACCACAAGAGCTACAAGTGGGGCCGCACCTTCCATGAAACCAGCCCTGAAGGGACCATAAGGGGGAGGGAATTTACACTACTGCATACAAAGGGAAATGCACCCCGTGTGCTGGCAGTCCACACAGCAGTGGAAAATAAAAAAGAGCCTCCAGTTGCAGTACACCTCACGTGGATTTTTAATCCATGTGGGCAGATCTCGTCAAATCCATTAGAAAGTGACCAGATCCTACAACAATCTTTATTCTAGCTCTGTTCACAGAGAATAAAGTCAACCCCATTCAGTAATACTGTACAGTATAAAATTTTCTTATATGTAGGAAACTCTCTAGGTAGGGTAAGAAATGCATAGGTAATACATAATAAATATTTATTTCCAAATTCACAATAGAAATATACATCATACCCTGTCATATTGGTATGGCCAAAATAAGCTCAGATCCTAAATTTACACACTCATGCACAAACTGGGGTTGTACATGTACACACGCGGCCAGTACGTGTGCACATGGAACACACACACACACTGAACATGAGCGAGAACAATCAATCGATGTGCACTCAAAATGCGTACACATATGGCCTTGTAGATGCGCAAACTGCTGGCACACACACACACCTGTACAGGACCATACCGTGCAGGTGTATGTACAGTATGTGTGTGTGTGTACTGGTATACACACACTCACACAGACACAGAGATCATGGTCATAAGTCAAAACGTACACACCAGGCGTACAGGGCAAGAGTACGCACACGGACAGCGGCGTATACATGATAGGCAACTGTACATATTTAAGATAAATTGTACGGTAGTGTACTCAACAGGTGTTCAAGTAGAAATGTAGTGTTGTTGTTGTTATGTACTTTTTATGGTGTACAATGATGTGTATAGTATTGTATTGTTTGTGTTAGTTATATGGTATTGTAGAGTAATTGCTTGGTTGTCATCTACTGAAAAATACTGTATTGCAGGAGAATGTACCACAGTGTTGAGATGAAGTGTACAATGTATGAATTGCATTGTAATGTATAATTATTAGAAACAGTGCTGCAATGTATACAGTACAGTACAGTATTATAATGTACAGTGATGTAGTGAAGTGTTGTATTCATATATGGATTCACATGGATTGATGTCTTTTTCCATCATGGACATTTCCCTAAGAGTGGGCCAAGGTAGAAGTGCAACAATATTTCCACCTCGTTAGACAAGGTTTTACTTAATTAAGGGGCTTGCCTATTCATTCCAAAGGGGCTATTCACTCCTTGTCCCAAGAGAACTCCTACATTGAGTTTGTGTAACACTGTTACGTGTTGTGTTGAGGAGATGGTATTCTCAGATAGATATATAACTGGCATAAGTGATGTTTCAATGGATGTGTGTGTTATGTAATTGGGGTTGGCCTGATACCCCAGTTGTAGGAGACAGAACAAAATGTATCCAGCAATCAAGGTCTAGGAGAGCTATAAGAATTCAGGCAATTCCTTAATTCTCCAGACATCTTGGCAGTTTTACCTGCCTAAGCAGGGCTGTCTACCCCTACTACATAGCATATGGTACTGTACAGCACTGTAATATGCAATACTGTAGTGTATAGCTCCTAGTGCACCATTCTCATGTACAAAACAGTAACATAGTGTTGTGGTGTACAGTATAACACTGTAGTATACAGTACAGTAAAGTACTGTAAGTAGAGCACAGTGTTTTAGTAGGATTATTGACTGTTAAGGCTCCCATACACATTATGGCCGCCGGAATCATAAGTAAATCTGAATGTGATCGAGTGGGCAGAGTCCGGCGGCCTTCCGTCCTGGCTCAGAATCTGTCGACGCCAGATTTCTGTAGTCTGGCTTACTTCCGGCGCCTGATGGCCGGAATGTGTATGGGGGTGTCATATGTTAAGCTTCAGTCTCACACCAACTCTCGGTGAGATAACTGTTCACCAGAGTGACAGCCACATCAGCAGATAAAGAATTTTGGATTGAGTTTATTGAATTATACAGACAACACCATTGCCATTGGAAAATAAAACCAAAGAGTATTGTGAAAAAGGAAACTCTGTCAGTTCCTCAAGTGATGACATGTCTACCTTCTACCAAATGTGAGCACGATTGAGGTTGGTCTGATGCGACCGCCGGAATAGTGTGTGGGTGAATCTCTTTTTGGAGGGACCGGAGTTGGGACTGAGCCGGATCCTGCGGCCGTAATGTGTATGGGAGCCTTTACAATCTTCAGTATAATAATATCCTGTACAGTGTTGCAGTGTACAAATTCTTGTTATGCAGTGATGTAATTACAGAATTGTATAATGTTCTAGTGCACAAGGTTGTAATATACAGTCAGTAAAGGATTCACCTGTCCCATCATGGCTCTCATTCAGCACTGTTGCAAGACAGAAGCATCACAAATGCTTTCCAACTGTGAATGTGACTGGAAAACTGGTTATAAGCCATCAGATCCACCAGTCACAATACCTGTAATGTGAAATCTTACTGCATTAACAACTGGTAAAATGCAAGTACAGTATAATAACCTGGGTGGAACATTTTGTATACAGTATTTTCCATGTGGACAGTGTTGTCATGTACAGTACTATGTATTTGTATATTGTATTGCAAAATATAGAAACTGTGTACTGTATATAACTTAGTGATAGCTAGGTATCTGGGCAGAAGCTAGTGGGAGGAAATGGAAGGAAAACTAGCAGGGACAGAGGGAAAACAGGTAGAGATGGAGGGAAACAAGGTAAAGATAGAGTGAAACTAGTATAAAGATTGAGAAAAGGCAGGTAAAAATAAAGGGAAATTAGCGTGAGCATGAAAAAGAACGGAAAGATATGGAGGGAAGGCAGGGAGAGATGGAAGGAAAGTAGCCAGAAAAAATAGTCAACGTATGGTGATATGGAGGTGAGTCAATCAGTCGGAAATGGTGGGAAGGTATAACAAGAAAGATGATGAAACAGGTAAATAAGCAGGAAGTATAGATAACTGTCACATGACCACTTTGCCAAAAACAATAACAAAACCAGAAAATAAACACAATTAGAGGAGAAGCTTTTATAGGTGATGTTCTGACACCTTGATAATCTGTAGTAAAATACTAAAGTAGTGCGTCGGTATGTTCTGCTCCCCAATTTGTGTATAATTTCTACAGTTTAAATATATCCTTTTTGGGCACTCTATTGACAAGGTACTGAAACTACAGTATTATTTTTTTCTTATCAGTGCATTACAATGGTGGTTATGTGATGAGCATTGAAAGAAGGCAAAGGAGTATAGTACTGTACTGTACTGTACATATGAAGGGGGGCAGAGCAAAGAATGTTTAAGGAAGTAAAGGAGATCAGAAATGCAGTACATGCAATTGGAGTAAACGCATGCACAGCTAAAAGAAAAAGTGTTCGAGATGCAAGTGGAGTAAAGGTGTACACAACTAAAAGAAAAAGTGTTGAAGTAGTTTGAATCTAGCAAAAGGACGGAGAATACATCATGAAATGCAATAGACATCCAAGATGTTGAGAAAATCAACATAAACTACATGAGTATAGAATACAAAAGAAAATGGCTCAGTCAGTGAGGTATGAGTGTTGAGGGACGGCAGGCAGGCAGGCAGGCAGGGAACCCATCGCATCGGTTACAATAACTATTTTTCCATTATCCCTGAAATTAAAAATTGTTCCTTTGTTAGGATTGCAACAAAAAAGAGACAGGCACCCAAGCTAAACACAGAAACTATCCGTTAATGAGTGCTATTAAAAAAAATGTACTGTACTGTAATTAATTTCAGAATAAAGCTTTTAAAGCTTCTGTATTTAGCAAGGGGGCAGTAACATCAATGGAAAAGAACAAGCTGCTATTTTTTCAATTTCACAGCAAGTAAAATGGGGAAACATCAATTAGTTTCTTAGTCAACATCTAGGCAGTAACAACATCCATATGCTTGTGTCATTAATCACATTTAGGTAATATAACGTATATGTAAGGCATTCAATACGTTGAGTACACGAGTTGCTCCCGGTATTAACGATAGCAACACACCAGTCCACACTAATACAATAACAAACATCTACATTCAAGTTCACAAGGCAGATTGTGGACATTATGACCCTGTATAAGAGTTGGACAAAACTTAAGGAGTCCAGCTTTGCCTTTCTTTGGACAAAACTGGCTACTGAGTTTTGGCCTGGCTATAATCGTGTTGGACAAAACCAACATATATAGCTGATTTGACAAAATGGAATGTATAATACATATAAACTAATAAAAGTATGTATTATTGGAGTTTTGACCATCTTAATTAAATGATAGACAAAACTTACAATTTTCTAGCCTTAACTGTATGGAATGACATTTTCAATACTGATGTCTGGACTACAATGAGTGGAATGGCAAGACAAAATTGGTAAATTTGGAGAGTTTTGTCCAAATAATTTATGAGGAATCATAAACATTGAACCCACCTTATTGCAACTAAATAATTAATGCTACAGTCTTCCAAAAAATCATACAGTATTAACATCATCTTAATTGTACAGTACTGTCCTGTACTATTTCAAGATGTATAATGTTCAATGGTATACACTCCTCCCCCCCAATCCCCTAGAAAAAGAATACACTATAATACAGGGTTATAAATAATTCACAGCAAATTGGACTACATAGTGTCATTCACACAATGTCAACAACAAGGTTGTCTGGAATGATTGTATACGATAGGTCAGGTATTTAATCTATATATAATTCTTCTTATTTTTCCTTCTGATGTCTATTCCCATATCATTCAGAATGTAAGTATTAAAATTACAAAATGTTTTGGTAAGAACGTAATCGTTGGTAACTCCAGCAGATGTATACGGTGTATCGTAATACCGGTATATTTAACCATGATTTTTGTACGTGCTGAAGATTACTACAGTATATTCAAAGTAATTATACATTACTGTCTTCATGATTGTTAGTCACACTGTCTGTCTTCATTGTTATGTTAAGAAAGAGAAAGCATGGAATGTGCCAAATATAGAAAATAAAATTATTAGTATATTCTATTATTATTCTACAAGACTAGAGTGTATCACAAATCACATGAATTACATAATAATGTCTTGGTGTGTGAAATTATAGTCTTTTATTATTCTGTTAATACAACTGATGGCTAGACTACTCTGCTTGGCAGACCTGTATCAAGTAACAGCCACAATATGCTTCTCTAAATTGATCATTACAATGTCTTTTCAACTTGATCTTCACCATCTTCTGCAAATTCTGGCTTGGGCATACTGATTCCCAGCTCTCATACTAATATTTACTGTATAAATGTAAGTCATTATATTTTGTAGCTGAAAATTAATTTGTTTGAAAACTCTGTCTGATATTACTGGTACATTTTCATAATGAATTGTGGAAAGGTCTTTGATAATAACCAAAAAAATTACAGTACTATGTTGAGCAGATGCCAGTTCCAAACCTGGCTCAATAATTTAATATAAGATAGGCATTGAAATTTCTAATACGTACTGCATTTATCACAAAGATGTTCATTATAAATTTGTTTATAATAAGCTCGATTCAGTATAAATTAGGCAATTTGTTCTTAAAAAAAGTTCTACTGATTCTTATGGCCACACCCCTCAGTACTAAATACAACAAAATATAGCATAGTACTATATAGCCTAGTTGTTAAATATAGGGGCCACAGCATACAATATCTTAATTTGGCACAGTATTGCTAACAATATAATTACACTGCATTTCTCTTATATCTAATAAAATGCTATAGTTATAGAGCTGACCAGTTATTATTTTTTTATAAATAGATAAAGATATTTAATATATATATATTAAGTACAAAGGCAGGTACTCAAGTTGGGATGATAGTACTTTCGCAGATACAGCATTAAGTAAAGTTGATATGCTCGAGTTTTCATTGTATTGAAACATCCAACCCACATCTTTGGCCAAATGATATAAATGGTGTCCTGGGAAATGTGTAACAACCTTAAAGAGGAAAGGAATTCCCAATTCAGTCCTGTACCAGGTAAAGGATATGAGGACATATAACCATGTTAACTAACTTGAATTTAGAAAACTTCTACACCAGTAAGTATACTTTATGCTAAGTTTAACTAGCAATACTTATGGAAATACTATGGGATACTAAAGCTGATAACATACAGTCGTTGGTATACCATAAACCGATAAAAGAGAGCTTGTGTAAGTAACATCATAAATGTCCTATTTTCCCAAAACTATAGAAAATACGAAAACATGCAAAACATATCTGACTTAGAATAAAACAAATACTAACTTTCTTTAATTTTGCACACATTTCCCAAGACACTCTCTATATATACAAATATCTGAAATATAACTCTGATGACTCTATTGCCATAACTCTAAACTTAAGGTGGAACATATTTTCTTTTAAAATTTAGCCATTGCACCTACCTTGAGAGCTATCAAAACTAAAGTTTATCCAAACCATCTCCACAAGAGTACTAGGAAATATTTATAAAAATCAGAGAGGTTGAGCCGTCAAATAGTTATTATTTGTTGAGCGATGGCTGGAAGACGGCAGTGAAACGGAGTCTATAAGCTTCAGCAACAATCATCTACAATACATTTCTATCCCATTAGGATTATTCAATTAAAGACTGATACTGGGACCTTACAACCTGAGCTTTCCTAAATTTCTATTCGGTGCAACATAGGAAATTTTATGCTCAAAGCTTTATCACATTTAACTTTAAAACTGGAAATCTGATGAGCATTGTGACTAACACACTTTTAATACTTACAAAATAATACTCTACAGCAATTCAGATACTGTTTATATAGCACATACATTCCTGAAATCCGCGTCTTAAAGCTCAGAAAGACGAGTTGGAAGATTTACAATTGACTTTTGGAAGATGAGTTTGAACTGACTGCCATCAACACATTTCATCTGTTGCATTCCATACACAATATTTGATACTGTACTAATTATTATTTGACATTATAATTCTTAACATTGTCACTCTCCACTGTAAAACTGGACACATACTGTGCTAATGAAAGGGAAGATTTTAGATGAACACAGGAGTTTCAGAGTCCACTTTGCTTAATCGCTGACATTTACAAAATTTCACATTTAGGCCACTACATCAATACTGTATATACTAACACAGACATAACATTGGTTTATCCTGAAACCTTCGACGGGAATTGTACCCATAGTATGTATAATATATAGTAACTTAAGTTAGGAGATTCACTCAAGTATTCATGTAGCCTATATACTGTATATGTATAATGTTGAGCAGTCCTGGGGTTGGCCACTCATCATTCAGACCTACCAGTCATTCAAAGACCAGTATCCTGATCCTCTGAACATCACAAAGTAGCACATACAAATACACATTTCTAGCCAATGATTAGTTTGTTCCATATATCTCAAGCAACAGTGAAACACCACATATCTGTACATATTGGGGACGGGAGACTTAACAGTGATACTCTTCATCCATAAGAGGACAAGTTGAAGAGACGGACAAATGGTTCGTCTGTACATCATTTAAGTCACCGTTCTATATTAGCCTAACATTATGTGCTATAATGACTGGCTGTACAGGTAGCAGAGTATATTTTGATTGGATGACGAAACGATATACACACACGTTGGTAAACCATTGATTGGACATTCTTTTCCAGAAAAAAAAAAAATGTATGCTTCTTTCTTTAGTCCTTCGGGCACATAACAACTGCACAATCCTGGACTGAGTTTGTACCCGAGCTGTAATGAGCGAGGACCTGAATGAGTTATATTTTGACTCGGGCACAGTGGCTACACTGTCTCAGCTTATCCTACAGACAGTAAAGTATGTACAGGCCATAAAAACAATTTCTGCCCCCTTACAGCATGATACATTATGCCACACCACACGAGGCATTCTGAACCACGTATTCACACCATCTGTAACATTGATCGTTGCGAAGAGTATCAGAGCATGGGGTGCTGAATAATTTTTGAGAGCCTGTACCTCTATCAACACATGTACCCTTACATCACCATCTCTGTCTAATACACACCAGTACAGTACCTTTAGCAACACACTATCTCATCTCATTACAGTAACATTTCTGTACTGTATAATACATACCTGTTCAGTATGCCGATCAACACACTCGCACCATCATTTGTCTATAATGAACGAGTATGGTACATCTACCAACTAGCACCCATGCTACCATCTGTCAATCATACACCAGTACAGTAAAGTATCTCTATCAACATACTCTTATATCATCTTTTAACATACAGAATCCAGGACACCAGAAGAAAACTTCTCGTACATAATCCAAGCGTTGAAATCCCGCTATAATTGCACTTGAGGGATAATTCATTGTACCCTGTAAAAATTCCTTGTCAGATTGTCTATGAACCACACAACATCTTGGCGTGGTCAGAAAAAAGGACGCATGAAACACTGGCAAATCCAGATGGGAGATAGTTTTAGCATTAAGTTGTAATCAACAGTTTTGAACCATATTCCACCCAACCACTTGTAAAGATACAAGCTAGAAAAGAAAAATTTCCATTGTACCGATTTAAAAGTCTGACAATAATTACATACCACAAACAAAAGTTGCCTATACTGTACAGTACATACAGTATTTAGACACAATGTTTTCCTAAATAAAAGAAACTGTACATGATTCTGACTACAATATAGAAATTACTAGTGAGAATTCACATACTGGATATAACTCACATTAACATGGTCAGGTGGAGATGGCCCAAGCTCTGTCATAAAAGGCGGAGTGGCTAAAACTCCTATGACAGTTACAACTTCTCATCATTACCGAGGAGAAGAAACATAGTATCACACTAGAGGTGGAGTCTCCCCTACACACACACACACACACACACACACATAGGGCAACACCATCTAAGTTACAGTAGTCAAAATACTGAATAATATTATCAACAGCGGCTGGAGTGAGGGGTTGTAATAAGTCTATCACTGGGTTGTGAGCATTGTCGTAAAGCGGTGGTAAATTACCCAACCACGAGGCTTGACGAGTTGAATTACCGACCTGGCATCCACCAAAAACCACACACAGTTGCAAAAATAGTTCTTCACTACTCCTGAGATCTTAAAATGATGGAAAAATCTCTATATCATATAAACTGTGATGCTTATTTCCTCCTCTGTTACCTAGTCAGACTTTGGGGTAAATTCAAAAGTGTGCAAAAGAACAGATGTCTACAACTGTGCATAGTATATTTGGATCCTTGTCTTTATATTGAGTATGGAAGCATGCAAAATTAAAAACAAGCTAAAAAATGATCCTCCAGTCACCATATGGGGCTGCTGACCTGATGATAAAAAGAAAAGAAAAACAAAAGGATGAACGTTAAGGGAGAAAGATATGGTACCGTAATACTGTGAATTGGAGGCTTTAAAAATATCTAAACTATGTTAAGAAACAAACCACCTACATTGAAATATGTGGTCTGCTACCTGTCATAGCTTACTGAAATCAGAAACCTCCAAATTGCAAACAAAATCCCAACTTGATGAAAAACACAAAGGAAGCAACTCAACCCACTGACGCTGTGACCACTGACCTGAGGTGAGCTTTTGCACAGACTATTATTGGTTGGATTTTTCTTAGCTGATGGTACAGATAAAGGAGTTAATTTTGGAAACAGCCAAAATGATATGCAGGTTAACTCCTGAATAGCAGTATTTAAAAAGCCTAACCTCCATTTTTTAACCTGGCGAATATGTACCAGACTCCCCCATTTAAATGTTTAACTTTTCAGTAACTATAATATAAATCTGTTTCGTAAATAACTTGTTGTCTAGCATTTGAGATAAATTTTATAACAGTTTACTAATTGCGAAAGGATATGTGGGGTTATAAATGAGGTTTTATAAGACAGATGTGTAATTTTGGACTGAGTTCAGAATCAAAAAGAAGTTTTCATCCGCCTCAATAACACAAAATTTCTATTACGCCATATGTTCCCAGAACCAATTAACTTCATTACTGTATAGACTGGATGATACTGGACTCCAAACCCCTGAGTTTCGAGGCTACCTCATTTACAGCTTCATTTTATAATTTTTTCAGTACTATTGGTTGTGGACATTTATCATCACCCAGAAAAAAAATGATTACTGGAGTGTGGCCAGGCACCAACAGCTAAGAAAAACACCCAGACTACAATATAAGTTATCTTGGGTCAAGTTTCAGTTGGTCAGCACATTAAAAGACACTTGTAACAGGAGAGAGACAAAGAGAAAAAGAAAGACCAGAAAATATAAGAGCACAGTGAATGAATATTATTTAATTGGTCCCTACAAAACAAAGTGGAATGTAGGGGAAGCTCAAAACAACAGGCCTCTTTAGAATCTAGGAGGAGTAAGGCAATTTAACCTTTGTGCACAATTAAGATACACAACAACAGGTATAATATCAAGAAAATTTTCTCACATTTTCTATTGTCTGGTTCACAAATATCCACCCTGACCCCCTCTCTCAGTCAGTCAGAAAATATATATGTATATATATAACACATCTTTGCTTCAGTTAGTATGAAAAGCCTAACAGATTCAAACTACATGGTGTTATATTTTCTTCTAATCAACATGTTCTGAATAAAATCTGGTCTGCCATCAATGGCAAAACAGAAAACTCCTCTAATCCTATTTAAGTACAGTACCTCTACAATGGACGGGCTGGCAGGCTACTTTGGAGACCAACTTCAGAAGACAAGAACCCGGATTTCAAAAAGCGTCTTGTTTGTATTCAGAAGTATAGAATGATACTGTATGTACACTAATATGTACCATACAGCCCGGATTACTCTGACAGGTTCCTACATGAACCAGTGAGAATCTAGTGTGCTTCTGACTCTGTTTAAACTGCATAAACTCAGTAGCCTTGACACAACATACGAGTCCATAGTACATTTTTTTTTATGCCACCCCTTACAGTACAGACACAGCTGCTCCCAAAGTGCCTAAATATACAAGATAAGAAATAAGAGACCACAATTTTATGTTTTAATCTCTTCTTTAGTTATCTTTATAAAAAGTATTTTAATGGGCTTTTACATCACCAAAATTTTTGTCTAGTTTATGGTCCAGTGATGCTTAAACAGGAAATTTTTTTCATTCTCACACCAAACCTTCATCACGACCTTCGTCAAGCAAGAGTAAAGATTTCAGAGTTGACTCTCCTACATTATGGAGCACATACTGTAGGTCCTGAAGTGAAGTTTAAAACTGATATTATCATCAAACACACTGGGAGAATTTGAGCATAATACTGTATTTTGACACAACACACTTCTCAATAGGCACTTGGGCAGCTGTGTCTCAATTGTCCTCTTACAGTATGTTGGTGTTTTCAGTTATCTGAGTGATCAGCTTTGATGATCAGTAACATAACTAGTTCTCCCACTGGTTAGTAGTAACCACAAAATAAACCTAAAGGTCAGGGGTTCCAATCTAAATCCTTGTATTATGAATTTACACCTTCCATGATTGTCAGTATGACGGATGAGTTACGATCATTAATATCCCCAACTGGCTACCTGAATGTTAACAAATAATCAGGGAGCTCTGTCTGGAGCTATATTACGACTGAGGAAGAATACTGACCCTCTATCACATCCGGAAATGCTACAACGAGACCCACATTTTCTATCCCCACCTTTTCAGTTTTGTAACCCTAGAAGTTAACCAAAGAAGGAGCCACAGGATGGAACTGCCTCTCACATACACACACCTCCCACATTACCTGCTCTCTAGGTCAGGTAGGGCAGTATGAGATGGCAGGAGACTGAGGAGAGGGCAGTGAAGTAGGGCAAAGTAGAACAGAAAAAAAGTAAGTCATGGCCTTGTGAAACTGAGCTCAATTGGTATAATAGGACAGGGTAAGGTAGTCTGAGAGGGTATAATAGGAAAGGGCAGGGTAGGACATGACAGGGCAGAATTGGAAAGGCTTATAGAAGATGGAGACAAGGCAATGTGGGGGCAGGAGGGCTGGGTCCGGGACTGAGACCTAAGAAGTGACCACAAAGTCAGCCAGAAATGCCAGGAGCACCGTGGGAGGCAGTTTGACTCAACACTAAAGTGGCTATGGCTGGGTGGCGGTGGTGGGGAATGGCAACTCAAGGAAGCCAACAGTGTCAGGTGGTGAGGAGCAGTGGCTGATGGGTGACTGGCAGCCACATGGGTTAGGTGGTGCATCAGGTATTGGAGGAGAGATGCAGCTCAGGGATGATCAGCAGCCACTGGTGTCGGGTGGTGTGCCTCCTTGACTAATGGCAAAGGCAGGACATCCACTTCTGGACTTGGGCCACGAGAGGAGCGCTGGTGTAGGGCAGCAGCTAGGGCAGTACGGGCAGCGAGGGCGGGCAAGTATAGGGTATTGAGGGCTAAGACTCCAGGGGGCTGCAGAAGGGGTGGGGAAGGTTCCTCTCCACCTTGCTGCTCCACCA
The DNA here is from genome assembly GCA_033782935.1 of Petrolisthes cinctipes. Classification (NCBI taxonomy): domain Eukaryota; kingdom Metazoa; phylum Arthropoda; class Malacostraca; order Decapoda; family Porcellanidae; genus Petrolisthes; species Petrolisthes cinctipes. The sequence continues at coordinate 17,135 of JAWQEG010000818.1, read as the reverse complement.
CCAGTCCTTTGCTTAGGCTTAGTAGGCTGGAGGACACCTGCCATGATGGCTCACTTCCTGGGCGTGGACTGGGGCATGGAACAGGGCTGGTGGAAGTGGAGGTGGAGGTGGTGGAGGTATTAATGTTGGTAACAGAGGTGGTAGGGGGTGTGGTCCTCATCCCACTTGCTGTTGCTTTCCCTCGCAGGAGGGCATCAAGTACACTGCCATGATGTGGAGGTGAGGGTGGGGTTTCTGGGATGGGAGGAGAAGGGGTACCACGGGCTGGGGGTGAGGACGTCCCCTGTGCTGCCTCTTGGAATCTGCGTATCATATGTGAGGCATAGAGGTCTTGGTGATAAGAAGCAAGAAGTGGTGGGACAAGTGAGGCCCCACGCCACAGAGGGAAAGGACGGTGCAACATTGGTGCAGAAGGGAGTGCCCCAGGGTAGTCTCCCTCCACACGTAGCTTCTTTAGTAGAGGCTGGGCAGATGTTTCTTCACCCCGGCTACCCTCATCACCAGTTAGGTCAATGGTGGTGGTTTCCTCTGCTCTGGTGATGTTAACATGACTGGCTATATCTCCTAATAGCCCCTGTGGTCCCTCCACCATTCCTCTTGTCACATCAGGCTCTCTCTTAATCTTGTCTTGGATAGTGGGAGTAGGTGAGTCTTTCTTGCCTCTGCTGCGGGACAGATGTCGCTCCTTGACTTTATACTCAAGGGTGGAATGTGGGACGCCATAAAAGCTGCCAGCACGATGTACACTCATCTCGCCACTCTGCACTGCTTGTACTGCCTTCACCAAGTTGTCACGGTCATAGTTTCGGTATTTTCCACGTTTTGGCCGTGACCCCTTCCCCCCATTGCTGGAACTGGTGTTGGAAGTCTTTTTGCTGCTGTCACGCCTGTCACCGGAACGGGAGAGGGAATCACCTTGGGATGGAGTTGATATGGGAGGGGTGAGGCGGGTGTTGGGCGAGTCACGGGGTACTTCACACCCCAGCTTCTGCCCGATCATCTGAGCAATCATCTCCTTCAGGTTGGTGGAGGGGGCCAGGGGTGGACTGGGTTGTGGGGCAGGGGGATGCTGCTCCCCAACCACGCCATTGCACGAGGGATAAGCAGGTACAGTCAGTGGTTCAGCGCATCCATTTGCCCTCACACGACTCCTCTGAAGCTCCTCACGACAGCGTTCCTCCAACACCCGCTGTACCATATCTGCCAAGTGGGGGTGTGCAGCCAATGGAGGTGTGGTGGGGGTAGCTGGGGCAGAGGGGTCCTGGTGTAATGCCAGGCGGGGTAAGTGGTGCAGTAGGTGGGTAAGTGCTGCCTCCACTACTCTTCGACTGGCACCACCACCTAACCCTTGTCGTCTCATTTCTTCAAGCTTCTCTGCCATTTTGTTTTTCAGCAGAGTTCTAAAGGAATCTGCCCTTGAATCCACATCACCTCCCCCACCTTCCCCTGCCTCTGTGCCAGCCCCTGACACCCCATTTTGACAGGTGGGTTGTTGTAGGGGCAAGGGCTTGACATCAGGTGGGACCCCAGAACCTCTTGTCTGCTCCACCAACTTTTTGTTACGCTCTCGCTCCATGGCCAGCTTGTACACCTGTAAAGCGGCCAGTATCAATAACAGTTGGAATAGTGTGGAAGGGAAGACAATGAAGAAGTAAAAACAAACATGCTTTACAGCTCATAAAAGTCTATGGTAGCTAGATCCTTCCACTGGGAGGGAAGGACTGCACCCATGAAACCACATAACATGACAAAAATGTACTGGCTCCTCGATTTACTTTCTTAGCTTTATCGGTCAATGTAATGCAATACAGGACAAAATTACCCCCAAAACTTACATAACTCGATATTTACATACAGTATCTGCAACTGGAATGCAGGCAAAACGTATATCTAAGGTTAGAATACTCGAACGGGAATCACTGAATTTTTCCCAGGATAAAAACATAAACAAAACACAATATGACCACACTTTAGATACCAACCTTATTCCTTAGTGTGGACCTGGGTATGCCATAGATGACCGCTGCCCTCCTGGTGCCCAGCTTGCCACTTTGGATGTCTCTGAGTGCCGCCTGCAGCTCCTCCTCTGTGTACGACCTCTTGCTCAGGTCTCCTCGCCGTCGCCCCCTACAGCTGGAGTGAGAGGTAGTATGTTAGTTCTTTAAAATATATAAGTATGGTATGCGCATAATTTTCATCTTTTCAGCAACAATATTAAAGAAGCTTCTTATGTTGGTGAATTGGAAGGTCTCTGATTCCTCCAAATTATGCCACGAAACAGATCCCCTATTAGTACCAGTGAGGGCGTCTGTTTTCTGGCAGAGTTTGGAGGAATCAGTAGCCTTCTAATTTGGCAACAAGACAGTATCTTTAAAGAAAACTCTGACCAAAGATGTGGGTAAATTTCAGCAAACCAAACTAGGAACATTCCTCGTGTATAAAGGTAGATTACAGCAACACATCTTTGTAATATTTCTCCTATCTTCATTTGTACACTTTCCTTCTTCTTCTCTCTTCCTTACCTCCCTCCTCCATAATTACAGCAACACATCTTTTTAATATTTCTCCTATCTTTATTTCTGTATTTCCCCATTTGTATATTTCCCTTCTTCTTCTCTCCTCCCTACCTCCCTCCTCTATAATTGTCGTTCCAGTCTTCCATTCTTTCCTTTCCTCGCCACCAAGCTGTAGTTTTCTCCTCTTGTTCTCCTTTCCCCACCTTTTATTTCTCTTCCCTGCTTCCCTCCATTCAATCCTTTCTATTTCCTCATCTCCCCACCTCTTATCATTAGTCTGTCTTCCCCACCCCTTCTATTCTCTCCCCCCCCCTCATCCCCTACCCCTTCTCTTTCCTCCTCTCCCCACCTCTTATCTGCCCTCCCTACTTCCCCCCACTCAACCCCTTCTCCTTTTTCTCTCCTCATTCCTTCTATTTATTTTTTCCCACCTCTTATCAATCTGTCATCTCCACCTTCTCCCCAACCCCTTCGATTTGCCCCCTCCCCCTCCCCCACCTCCCCCATTTCCTCCTTTCCTCACCCTTTATCAGGTTGTCCTCTCCACCTTCTCCCAAACCCCTTATATTTCCTCCTCTCCCCACTTCCCCCAACCTCTTCTATTTTCTCCTATCTCCACCTCTTATCAGTTTGTCCTCCCCATTTCTCTCCCCTCACCCACTATGCTCTTTCCTCCCAACTACCACCATCGACAGAATCAGGTGAAAGACTAAAGGTAACAGCAATAGAAAAGTTCATAAAATGTTTTTCTGGGTAAAGGTTGCAGGCGGCAGTAGAATTTACGGCCTGCTGACTGAAATATTGGAAAACTTCCGGGGGGAGACCACACACACACACACACACACACACACACACACACACACACACACACACACACACACACACACACACACACTGTCATTTATATACATACCTATACACGACTACTGTAGTACACACACACACACACACGCACACACAACCTATGTATGGAGGATCCGGAAAAAAACATATTTCTGGGAAATTGACCATACATAGAAACATATATATATATATATACAGTATATACAAATTGTGTCTTGAGCCTAACCCTCACCTTGAAGAAAGCTTGGTGGTGTCGTGGGGTGGTGCAGGGGTGATGGTGGTGGTGGAGGTACTGTTGGTGGTGGTAATGGTAGTGTTGGTACGGTGGTGGTGGTGATGGTGGTGGTGGACGTGTTCGAAGGGTAGTCTGGGTAGTGGCAGGGGTAGGGGGTTGATGGAAGGGTTAGTGCCACTCTCCCCGATGCCTCGCCCCGCCGCCTGGGTCTTGGCACTTAGGTCCAATGGTAGTGCCTCTTTCTCCTCACCCTGCTCCTCCTGCTGGGCCTGTCGGGGGTACAGCAGGGGCTACAATGCTATAACGCCCATGAGAGGGTAGAACAGTGTTGGTAAATCTGGAGCAACTAATTCCACCAAACAATTACAAGCGACAGGAGACCATTATTTTTGTTAATATGGTCTTGTCTCCTGGCATATTTTAGAGGAATCAAGGCGCTCTAATGTACCAAGAGTTAACTATCCCCTCAACACTCCCTCATTAAACATTCAGACATCAGATCGGTTCCCAGTGACTGCATGGGTCGACTGAATTCCAAGCGTTTTAAAAAAGCTTAACACATTTTGAAGCACCAGAGGATTAAGACATTACGAAACAGTGATTAGAAGGAAAGGTAATTCTAGTTAGGTGGAGTGAGGTAAAGAAGTACTATAGAGAGGAGGAATGAGGTGGAGTAGTACTATGGAAAGGAAGAGTGAGGTGGAGTAGTACTATGGAAAGGAAGAGTGAGGTGGAGCAGTACTATGGAAAGGAAGAGTGAGGTGGAGGAGTACTATGGACAAAAGAAGTGAGGTGAAGGAGTGAGGTGTGGACGTGCGTGTGGACTGACCTGGTGGGTACGGGCGAGGTGGTGGAGGTGTGTGGAGAGTAACCAGGGCAACAGGTGTGGGGGCAGATTGGCCGTGTATAGGTCCAGTGGTAGGCGTGGCGACACATCCAAACCCACACCCACACCCACATTCTTCGTCGTCACCACTCCACCTCCACAACCCCCCGAGAGTGTAGCTAGGGTGGATGGGTCGTGTGGGGTTGTGGAGGTGG